>CM056736.1:52068395-52070895 GCA_029844215.1 Przewalskia tangutica
GTCGTTTAAAAGTCAAGGCATAAAGCTAATTAATTATAACGATTCATTGGATGGCAAGTAACGAAATCATAACTACGTAATCTTTTATAAGTACCAACTATGATATAACATCAGCGGGCAAGTAATCACTATAACTCGAGAACGCGTTATCCATAACCGGGCAAATCGGCAACTACGAAGCGCTGCGTCACCAACCTCATTCCACTGCGTCACGAAGGCGGCCAAGGCGAAATCTAAGCCAACTAACTACACGCGTCACGTCGGCCAAAGACGGGGCTAACTACCAGAACCTCCTGCATCACGAAACTTCGTGGGGGACTAGTCCGTGGAATGACACTACAAAGAACTGACATGGGCAAGTACAAAAGCCAACTACGAACCCGCATCAACGGCATCGGCAAGTACCGGGGCTAGCTACGAACAACCTGCAAGAACCATGGAGAGCTAGTCCATGGCCAAATAACATCTGGGAGTTTAACCCGCGTGGCGTGCCGGAATTCTCCATCGGTGTAGAAATGTCCATGTAACAACAAGATAACCGGCCCTCCCCCGAGAGACGCGGTAACATAAGGATACAACACTTGCACAACAAGGCTGATAACAAGCAAACATAGGCAAGTTACTCACAACTCATGGTATTTTATTTTTATGCCAAAAATCCGGGTTTTAACCCCAAATTACTACATATTTTAACTCTTTAAAAAGATCCATTTCTTTCACAAAAGTCACATGATACTAATACCCGTAGTATACAAAATAGAGTAACTATCATTTTTAAATAAACCAAAACAATTTCCATACCTTATTTTTAAACCAACTTAAGACAAAACCATGCCTTCCTTTTTAAACCAATTTAAGACAAAACCATGCCTTCCTTTTAAACAAAAACACTTCAAATTCTCAAGTCTCTCTATTTTTAGAAATCCAGTTCCTTACTTTGGAATTTAAGAAAATCGATACTTGTTTATAATGATCTTATTAAGCAGTGATCTAGAAAATGTAATACAATTTTGTCTTATCTTAGCTTCTATGCAGATGGAGGATTCTACTTGTTTTAATATAATTATTTGTCATTACATTTTCCTTTATTAACGCTGCAATGGCTTGTTCGATACTAATTCGTACGAAATCAATATAACTTATTCTTTTACCTCATAAAGTCGTTATAACTAACTTCCCATAAAGCCATTATAACACTTTATGTTTTAAACCAACCAAATTCGTTAGCACACGTAAATCTGCATACTACATAGTTCACAACAATCATGCTAGAAAGGATAGGAAGAGGTTCACATACCTCATGACGATTATCGACAAACAGAAAATTCTCCACAAGATTATACCGCACTAGCCTTTTCCACCCTTCAAGTAGAATACACTACTCGTAGTACTTCAACCTATAATGGTCATAAAACGTCTATTAACTTCTAGATCTCTTCGTCGAACCTTTCTAAGTACAATATTCCTTATTCTATGGAAAATTGGGTATCACCTCCCCCCCCCCCCCCCCGCAATCACATAAAAACCCTCCTATAACAAGGCCCGCTACCAAGCCAACAACTCCAAGGGGATTACACGCCTACAGGACGTGTACAAAACTGCCTCACAGTAATACTACAGTCTACTATAAATACAGTCCAATGTAAATACAGTTCAATTCTTTTTGATCATCCTTCCATATATCTTATACTCAATTATAAACTACTACAACATGTAATATCCAATTACAATAGGAGGACATAGATCATTACCTCGATAAGCCCAACATTATCCAAGATTTAGAAGTCGATCCTGAGCAACGTTTAGCTCCAAATACTTACGTTCCAATCCGCTACAAGCGACCCTTAGAAGCTCCTAACCAACTCCTCTCCAAGATCCAACTCCAAAAAGTGAAGAACACTTAGGCTCAAACTATGGAAACTTTCGGCCAAGGCAAGCTTTCTAGGCTAGGGGTGTGAAATCTTTTCCAACTCTTGGTTCACAATCTTCCTAACACCCTAAGGAAGAACACTTAAAAGTTTAAGGATTTTTGGACAACTTTAGCTCACAATTTCAGCCCATGGCCGAGAGCTCACAAGGAAGGGGGGGAGAATTTTGCCTTGGAAAATCTCTAATGTGGATGAATAAAGTCTTGCAACATGGGGGGGTATTTATAGAACAATCAATGGCCAAGATGAAAGCAAGTGTTTGGTAGATCTTGGGGACAAGTGTGTGTGCCACAAGCCACTTGTCCAAGCAAGACAAGTGGCTAGCCACATGTCAACCCAATTCGGCCAAGAGGCCACATGGAAACAAGATTTCGGCTACAATGGCCACATGGGGGTGACACATGTCGTCCCCCTACTCGTCCAAAATATTTCATCTCCCGAAAATATCCATAATATCCAAAATCTCGAAAACAAAGTGGGCCCCACAAAACCATAAATTTTCCCCGTGGGCCCCACGTGACCAAATCCGGAAATAAAATTCCATAATTTTATTATATTCTCAGAAGTCCGGA
>CM056736.1:52075895-52125833 GCA_029844215.1 Przewalskia tangutica
TTTACTACTTGTCTTTCCCTTCTATTCAATAATTGAACAAAAAAAGACCAATTTATTTTCTAATCAATCAAGGGAAACATTTATAATTCTTAATTCTATAAGGTTGAATAAAAATTCGATTGACCATTTGATATAATTGCTATGCTTAGTGTGTGACTCGTTGGTTTTTTTAGGGTTAGGATTAAAAAAGACCAGCCCACATAGTATGAACTTAAAACTATAGAACTAATAACCAACCCATCACTTCGCATTATCTGGATCTAAAGAACCAGTCAAGATATGATATATAGGTCATATCTTTGGAGCAACTGAAATTTTTTGCATAAACAAAAAAAGAAATCTGATTCTAAGTTGTAAAGCAAAATAGAAAAAAAAGATGTGGATAAATGGAAGGATGAGAGAAAGAGAGAAAAAAAATACCAATGATATAAAATTCCAATATGTAAGGTCTATGAGTAATATCATAAAAGGCAGTGTAATAAAGCATCAATACGCATTCATACCATAATAAAATGAATGTTCTTATAGAAATAGAACAAAAAATCAAGAGCTTCGAGCCAATAAAGACTGAAAAGATTGACTCAAGAACCAATTTAATTCTAAGCTCCATTGTAGAATTCAGACCTAACTATTAAGTAAGAAGTGATGGGAACGACGGAACTTGTGAATGCAAAAGATTCTATTGAAAAAGGAATTTTAATGATTCACTGGTCGGGTTGGCGGAACGAACCAGAGATTAATTCATGTATTCTGAGATCTGAGAAGTCACGAGTTAACCCTACAAATGAAATAGGGATTGAAAGAGTAAATATTCGCCAGCGAAAACTTTTTATTGTAAAAATTAGGACTATACAACAAAGGACAAAATAAGGATTTCGTATAATAATACAATTTTTTTATTTCTAAAACTAAAAAGTTTAGTTATCTATTCAAACAAGATATACAAATTACTAATAGATTGAATGAAATCTCAAAAAATTCCACTTTCAAGGTATTACTCAGTAAATACATATATATATCTTAACTTAAGATTGACTATTCTAGCTTAATTCAAATTAAATTTTTTGGAATACTTTTATTCGCGAGGAGCTGGATGAGAAGAAACTCTCACGTCCGGTTCTGTAGTAGAGATGGAATTCAGAAACAACCATCAACTATAACCCCAAAAGAACCAGATTCCGTAAACAACATAGATGAAGAATGAAGGAAATATCTTATCGAGGTAATCATATTTCTTTCGGTAAATATGATCTTCAGGCACTTGAACCTGCTTGGATTACATCTAGACAAATAGAAGCAGGCCGACGAGCAATGACACGAAATGCACGTCGTGGTAGAAAAATATGGGTACGTATATTTCCAGACAAACCAGTTACACTAAGACCCGCAGAAACACGTATGGGTTCAGGAAAAGGATCCCCTGAATATTGGGTACCGAATTGTTAAACCGGTCGAATACTTTATGAAATGGGTGGAGTAATGAAAATATAGCCGAAGGGCTATTTCACTAGCAGCATCCAAAATGCCTATACGAACTCAATTCATTATTTCGTAATGTAATAGAAAAAAATGTAGAAAGGGCTCTTAGATATGAAACAAAACCGCATGTTTCTTTTTTTTTTTGGACAAAAATATTTCTTTTTTTTTCTTCGCCCTTTGCATTCAAAGAATGGATTAAAAAAATGATTCAACCTCAGACCCATTTAAATGTAGAGGATAACAGCGGGGCTCGAGAATTGATGTGTATTCGAATCATAGGAGCTAGCAATCGTCGATATGCTCATATTGGTGACGTTATTGTTGCTGTGATCAAAGAAGCAGTACCAAATATGCCCATAGAAAGATCAAAAATAGTTAGAGCTGTAATTGTGCGTACCTGTAAAGAACTCAAACATGACAACGGGATGATAATACGATATGATGACAATGCTGCAGTTGTTATTGATCAAGAAGGAAATCCAAAAGGAACTAGAATTTTTGGTGCAATCGCCCGGGAATTGAGATAATTAAATTTTACTAAAATAGTTTCATTAGCTCCCGAGGTATTATAAAATGAAATTGTGATCTGTTTCTAGTGGGGTATTTGAAAGAAATAGATTAATTAGTAGATTGTGTCTCACACATATATCTTTAATAATTCATATCATATTCAAAAATAAATAAGTAAAAAACACGTTGATTATATCAAATTTGGAGACCCCAATAATTTTAGTTCATCATGGGTAGGGACACTATTGCTGAAATAATAACTTCTATACGAAATGCCGATATGGATCGAAAAAGGGTGGTTCGAATAGCATCTACTAATATTATCGAAAATATTGTTCAAATACTTTTACGAGAGGGTTTTATCGAAAACATGAGAAAACATCAATAAAACAATAAATATTTTTTGGTTTTAACCCTGCGACATAGAAGGAATAAGAAAAGACCCTATAGAAATATTTTAAATTTAAAACGAATCAGTCGACCTGGTCTACGAATCTATTCTAATTATCAACGAATTCCACGAATTTTAGGTGGTATGAGAATTGTAATTCTTTCTACTTCTCGAGGTATAATGACAGACCGAGAGGCTCGACTAGAAGGAATAGGTGGAGAAATTTTGTGTTATATCTGGTAATCCTTTATAATAGCAAAATTGGATTCGAAACTTCCTATTTGTGAAAAAGAAATGGGGGTTGTCTAATATCTTTCTCATTAGTTGATACCTCAAGGGAACTTTAAGAACCAAAATGGAGTCATGAAGCTTTAATTCTTGAATCGCTTCCCAACGGTCTGTTGGGTTCGTTTAGATCGATTCTCAATTCTGTTTGGAAAGACCGACATAGTTTTATACGGATCTTGTCGGAGATAGAGTAAAAATTAAAGTAAGTCCCTATGATTCAACGAAAGGCGTATAATTTATCGACTCCACAACAAAGATTTGAAGGATTAGTTTTCAACTTCACCATTCCTTTCATGGGAATACAATTAGAGATGAAAAATTTCAAGAAACTTATTTTCTTCCAAGAAAAGATTCGAATTAAGGTAAGGAATGAGAAATATGAAAATAAGAGCTTAGTTCGTAAAATTTGTGAAAAATGTCGACTAATCCGCATGAGGAGGATGAATTATAGTAATTTGTTCCAACCCGAGACATAAACAAAGACAGGGATAATCAGACTTGTCAGAAGAGGTGATGTACAAATAAAGAATCTGTTTTGACATGAAATGGATATATCCATATATCTCTGACTCATATTTACGAGATGATAAAATATGTTAAAAGCTATCAGAAAATTAGTTCGCGTAGGAATGGGCGTATTGGTTCACGTAAGGGTGCACGTAGAATACCAAAGGGAGTTATTCATGTTCAAGCAAGTTTCAATAATATTGTCATCATTACGGATGTGCGGTCGAGTAGTTTCTTGGTCCTCCGCTGGTATACGGATTCAAAGGTACGAGAAGAGAAACACCGTTTGCTGCTCCAACCGCAGCAGCAAACGCTATCCGTACAGTAGTGGATCAAGGTATGCAACGAGAAGAATTCATGATAAAAGGTCCCGGTCTCGGAAGAGATGCAGTATTACGAGCTATTCATCGAAGTGGTATACTATTAACTTTCGTACGGGATGTAACCTCTATGGCACATAATGGCTGTAGACCTCCGAAAAAAAGACGTGTGTAGAACTGAACATTGAAAAAATCTCAAGAGAAATAAAAGATTTGATGATCTAATCAAATAATAGTACTATGGTTCGAGAGAAAGTAACAGTATCTACTCGGACGCTACAGTGAAAGTGTGTTGAATCAAGAACAGACAGTAAACACCTTTATAATGGACGCTTTATTCTGTCTCCACTTATGAAAGGTCAAGCCGACACAATAGGCATTGCGATGCGAAGAGCTTTACTTGGAGAAATAGAAGGAACATGTATCACACGTGTAAAATATGAGAAAGTACCACATGAATATTCTACCATAACGAGCATTCAAGAGTCGGTACATGAAATTTTAATGAATTTGAAAGAAATTGTATTGAGAAGTAATCTATATGGAACTTCTGAGGCGTCTATTTGTGTCAAGGGTCCTGGATATGTAACTGCTCAAGATATCATCATCTTGCCTCCTTATGTAGAAATCGTTGATAATACACAACATATAGCTAGTTTAACAGAACCAATTGATTTTTGTATTGGATAACAAATAGAGAGAAATCGTGGATATCGTATAAAAACACCACAAAACTCTCAAGATTGAAGTTATCCTATAGATGTTGTATGTATGCCTGTTCGAAACGCGAATCATAGTATTCATTCTTGTGGGAATGGGAATGAAAAACAAGAGATACTTTTTGTCGAAATATGGACAAATGAAAGTTCAACTCCGAAAGAAGCACTTCATGAAGCATCCCGAAATTTAATTGATTTATTTATTCCCTTTTTACATATGGAGGAAGACAACTTATATTTACGGGAAAATCAACACACGATTTATTTATCCCCTTTTACCTTTCATGATAAATTGACTAAACTCATAAAAAAAAACAACAAAAATAGCATTGAAATCGATTTTTTTTTACCAATCAGAATTGTCTTCCAGGATCTATAATTGCCTCAAAATGTCCAATATATATACATTATTGGATCTTTTGAATAACAGCCAAGAAGATCTTATGAAAATTGAACATTTTCGTAGCGAAGATATAAAACAAATATTGGGCATTTTAGAAAAGTATTTCGTAATTGATTTAGCAAAAAATAAGTTTTAAATCTATTGGACTTACTTAGTGAAAATAGATTGAAAATCTTTAGCACAATTAATATATCATATATTCGAAATAAATTAAGAATTAAATTTAATAGATGTATCTAGGGAGAATTCGCTTTGAATAAACTATTCCCTAGATATACATGTCGTGTTATTTCACAATTGAATCAATTTCTTTTTTAAAAAGACCTAAAGTTAGGGATTTATCAACAGGTAATGTTGCACCAATGCCCAACCAAAGGGCGAGTGCGGTACCAATCAAAAAGACAGTCGTCGCTACTGGAAGGCGAAATAGATTTTGGAATTTATTAACATTCTCCAAAAAAGGTACTGTTAATAATCCCGCAAGTACTGAAACCATTAAAATGTGGTTCTTATCTTTAAACCTCTCGAGATATTTTATTGCATGTAAATGAAATGTGGAACACTAAATAGAAATAGAGTATTTTTAAATGTTTGATTGTTGTTTTATCTTGAGAGATAAGTTGTCAACACACCGTTAAAGGATTATACGTGACAATATTATCTTAAGGAAAGATTGAATATCAATCGACTCCGCAAGCCATTTTCCTTATTTTATTTCCAGATTACTAAACACTTTGTTGTTGCTATCAAGGTCAAGAAGCTTGTTGCAATTGGAGCAAACACTGAAGATGGACTCAAGAACTAATCAAGAACGCAGTGTCAAGACGGATCAAGAACCAAACTTTGTTGTGGTTGTCACAACTATTGCTAGGCTACATGCCTATTGTATTGTAATTCATTTTGTTTATCCTTTAAGTACTAGTAATAGTTGTACACTATTTCCGTACATCCATTGTGTATTTCACATTTCTTCAGACTACAATTGGCCCTAGTCAGGCGAGCTTCCAATCCAATAGAAAAGTTGTTGACAGTGAAATCATTCTCCAGGAATATATCTCCCACTTTAGGAAAATGAAAGGAAAGTAGGGCCACATAATTCTGAAAATTGACCTTGAAAAAGCCTTTCACATGCTAGAATGGTTTTTTGTGAGACATATTCTCAAGATCTTTAATTTCCCTCCTAAACTCACAACTCTGATCCTTTTCTACATCTCCACAAACTCCATCTCTGTTCTAGTTAATGGAGGAAAAATGAGTTTTTCCAACTCTCTAGAGGGATCTGATAAGGTGACCCCATATCCCCTTTCATATTCATCCTTTGCATGGAAGTCCTCTGTAGGAAAATTGATCAGCGGGTGCTTAATAACTCTTGGAACCCCATCAACGTCAGCAAGCAAGGACCAAAAAATTCTCATCTATTCTTTGCTGATGAGCTTATACTCTCTTTGCTATGGCCAAATATAAAAATTATAACACCATCCTGCACACTCTCAATGAGTTAAATATAATATCTGGCAAAAACATTAGCATAGACAAATCTAAAGGTCATATATTCCTCCAATTGTAAGATTGAATGCATCACCTCATGCACCAACATTCTCTCCATTAGAACTAGTAAGTCCTTTGAAACATACTTAGGCTTCCCAATCTTTCATAGCAGACTTAATAATGGTTATTTCCAATTCATCCTCGATAATATGCATGCTAAATTGGCAGGTTGGAAGACTTCTTTCCTAAATATGGCATGCAGATCTGTCATTACCAAATCTTTCTTGAGCAGCATTCTTCCCATGCCATGCAGTACTGTTAAATGAAGCCCAAGCGCCGCGGCCCAAGCCTCATAGCGCCGCGACCCAACCCGAATTACTGTTCCGTGAACAGTAATGCACTGTATATATTTAGTATATATTATATTAGTCTTGTACCTTAATTACGATTGTAATATTACCATAAGTGTATAGTTAGTCTCTATATAGAATAAGAATTTAGATGTAAAGTAGGAATGAGATTCACCTATTGTAACTTGTATATATATATCTTTCATCAATAAGAATAATCAAGGGATTAATTTTTTAATGGTATCAAGAGTCTAGGTTCTATTTCTCGGCCAAGGGAGGCTTATTGGTTAATGGAGTGTTATCTTGGCTTAAAACTTGGTTAGGGACCTTAATCTTGTGTTAGTGAACTAAGCTTGGAAGATTTAAGAATTTTTGGTCTCCAATATGGACCTTGGCCGAGATCACATGAGAGGAGAGGGATATATTTGTGTAATGAAATATGGCTAAGTGTTAGATGAAGTCTTGCACTCTTGCTATGTATATATAATCATCTCAAAGGATGAGATCTTGACAAGTGTCTGGACAAGTGTATGTGGGACCCATGTCCATTTGTCCTCCTTCAAAATATCTAAGTCCAAGTCAATGACAAGGGGGGGGTGAGTGACACGTGTCACCCTCCTATTGGTCCAAAATTATTTCTTCACCAATAATTTCCATAGTTGGCCAAAATATCTAAAAATCTCGTGGGTCCCACAAAGTCGTAAAATTTCCTGTGGGCCCCACATGACCAAATCTGAGACTTAAAAATCCAAAACTTCAATGTACTATAATAATTCCATATACCAAATTTGAGAATCAAATTCCAAATTATAAACTTTTTTCCTTCACGAAGTTCCGAAATTTCTCCTTAGGAAAAAGTGATTTTCCTCTCGTTCCAAAATTCAAATCTTATTTTCTCACGTACGTTCTCATCTCATTCTCTTGGAAATAGGGGGTGTAACACTGAGTACTTATACCTGCGGGCATGAACGCAGCCCTCCGAAGGGGGTCAATACAATAAGGTACCAAGTATGTAAACATGAGGTACAGTAAACAAGATCATAACTGTACAAAATAATGACAGGGACAAGTATGAAAATCAAATACCAGATCCTACCGTGCCATATAAAATAAGAGCCAATTGTACCTTGTATCACTGTACCACTGTACTACTGTACCACTGTACCACTGTGCTTTATGAAAACGAGAGTCAACTGTGCCTTTTTAAAATATGCGAGAGTTATTTCAAAACCATGAATGTCTGTTCATATAATCATCATGTCTATATACATACAACGTGTCCCGGCCCTTTAGTGAGGGACTCGGGGTGAAATGAAATAATAACACTTGCACGAATAACTATAATGAGCAACCTTGTGCAATTTAAATCATCTTTCGACTCTCAAAGGAATAAAACCTAGATACCAACATTTCATGTACCAATCATTAAAATGAACTTTCCTTTTAGAAATGCGTGGTACCAACATATCATGTACCCATCACATATAATAAACGTTTTCTTTTAGAAATGTGTGGTACCAACATATTATGTACCAATCACATATAATAAACTTTTTCCTTTTAGAAACGTGTGGTACCAACATATCATGTACCAATCACATATAATAAACTTTTCCTTTTAGAAATGTGTGGTACCAACATATCATGTACCAATCACATATAATAAACTTTTTCCTTTTAGAAACGTGTGGTACCAACATATCATGTACCAATCACATATAATAAACTTTTCCTTTTAGAAATGTGTGGTACCAACATATCATGTACCAATCACATATAATAAACTTTTTCCTTTTAGAAACGTGTGGTACCAACATATCATGTACCAATCACATATAATAAACTTTTTCTTTTAGAAATGTGTGGTACCAACATATCATGTACCAATCACATATAATAAACTTTTTCCTTTTAGAAAGGTGTGGTACCAACATATCATGTACCAATCACATATAATAAACTTTCCTTTTTAGAAATGTGTGGTACCAACATATCATGTACCAATCACATCTTTCATTTTAGAAAACACCAAGACACTATCATACCTTCCTTTTAGAAAACCCAAGGCACTATCATGCCTTTCGTTTTAGAAACACCAAGGCAATACCATGCCTTCATTTTTAGAAAAAACAAGGCAATACCATGTCTTCCTTTTTAGAAATACCAAAGCAATACCATGCCTTCCTTTTTAGAAATACCGAGGCACTCTCATACCTTTCATTTTTAAATCCTCATTTGGAAAATCAAGACACTTATCATATCAAGTATCATTTTAAATCCTCTTTTGGAAAATCAAGACACTTACACTTTTACAACCAAGTGACTTATACTTTTAAAATCAAGTCAAATATACTTTTAAAATCAAGTCAAATATACTTTTAAAATCAAGTTACTATCACCTCATGAAATCTAGATTCATTTAAAATATGTACGTCCACCGTACACTCATTTTATAAAGTTCATGCTCAAAGAAAAAAGGAAGAGTCACATACTAACACTTGTCGTATGTATCAACTCGATAATCTACATTCATCTCGCTTATCTGGCTAACATTATGGAAACATTTGAATGGTGATAACCGATCCGAATTGCCAAATTAATCCATTTTATGAGCCGTTAGTAGGTTATATATTTAATAATGATCTTATCTAATCAGCTGTGAACCTAGAAAATGTAAAACGAACTGGTTATATCTTAGCTTCTATGCAGATGGAAATTCTACTCATTTTAATAATAATTGATTGTCGATACCTTTTTCATTTAACGCTGCAATGGCTTGTTCGATACCTTTTTCATTTAACGCTGCAATGGCTTATTTTAATATGTTTACAAAAATCAGTCTCAACGCTGAATACTTATTAGTGATGTAACTTAGCAAGATCAACTCAACTCCAATACTTACTAAAAACTCTTACCAACATCTCCCATAAGACTTGGTAAGGACTTAGGAATAATTTAGACATGTCTTTAGCATAGAATCAATAACATGAATACTCCTTAACTTCTAAGAGTAGAATAACTTTTGAAACAATACCACATTTATGGCTCATACGTAGAACATGCCAAAAGTGAGAAGAAAGAGGTTCACATACCTTATCGACGAACTAACCAACTCAACAATCTAGAATCTGCCTAAAGTAGTACTTCAACCTATAAATACAATAACATGTATATCAACTCCATGCTTACTAGTATAGGTCAATACCAAGTAATGGCTCTCTTTTCTTATAAAAAATTGGACAGCATTTCCCCTATTTATACGTACTTTTCCACCTTTCAAGAAGACCAATTTCATAAATAACCAAGGCACCAATTAAGGGCACAACCAACAGTTAACCAAGGTGATTCACACACCTATTTCTTACGTAAAAACATCCTCATAATCCACGTAAAACAGTACACTAAAATCAGTCCATAATCCAACAACAACGAGGGTAAAAATGTGAAGCTTACAACACCTTTATATACCCTTAATCCTTTAGGACCTACATTAGCTTTTACCACATTTACATATGCATAATGGCCGCTGAATTTCCAGCATTCCAACGCCACAAAACAGTCCCTAAAACTGCACAACAATATCCCACAGTTTTAATGGTATTCTCGGCAAACAACTACAATCCAAAGCCCTTTTCAATATTCCTTATAATCCAATCCAAGTTCCATTACTTCAATATAAATCATATCAACTTGTAATAACAACATTTCCTTCATTTTAACATGCAAGTAGTGACGTTCATAACAACAATAACCAACGAAATCCAAGATACTAAAAACTGCCTAGATTTCAGCCAACATGCTAAACAACCTCATGCATTTCTTATTCTTCATTCTTCTTAATACATGTTCATCTCTTAACTATAACAACATGTAATATCCAATTACTTTAAAAGAAGAAGAACTCTTACCTTAAATTTTAGCCAAAACAGTCCACATAGTCACGACTCCATCCTTCACTTCCACACCATTTCTTCAAGTTCCAACAACACCCATGTATCCTCTACAAGCTTGTAACCATCTTCCTTTCTTGTTTTGCTTACAAAAAAGTTCATCTAAAGCTTAGGGTTTTCTAGGCAGTTTCGACCATCACCCAAATTCCACTATTTTGGAGAGTAATCTAGGTTTAGCACTTAGTTAGGAAGCTTACTCTTGGAAAAATAAGTGATCTTGATCTTCACTTTGCTTGAAGAATTCGAAAACCTAAGGCTAAGGAAGAGAGAAAGAAAACTTTGGAAGATCTTGTGAAATGAATTAAGTCCAAGTCTTGCTATACACTTTTTTATATAGATCATATTTGCAAGACAAGTGGATTAGGGACACATGTCACCCTCCTATTGGTCACATTTTATTTTCACCAAAATATCTATATACTTGGCCAAAATATCTTAAAATCGAATGGCCCCACAAAATTGTGCCCTTTTCAATATTCCTTATAATCCAATCCAAGTTCCAATACTTCAATATAAATCATATCAACTTGTAATAACAACATTTTCTTCATTTTAACATGCAAGTAGTGACGTTCATAACAACAATAACCAACGAAATCCAAGATACTAAAAACTGCCTAGATTTCGGCCAACATGCTAAACAACCTCATGCATTTCTTATTTATTCTTCTTAATACATGTTCATCCCTTAACTATAACAACATGTAATATCCAATTACTTTAAAAGAAGAAGAACTCTTACCTTAAATTTTAGCCAAAACAATCCACATAGTCACGGTTACATCCTTCACTTCCACACCATTTCTTCAAGTTCCAACAACACCCATGTATCCTCTACAAGCTTGTAACCATCTTCCTTTCTTGTTTTGCTTACAAAAAAGTTCATCTAAAGCTTAGGGTTTTCATAGGCAGTTTCGGCCATCACCCAAATCCCACTATTTTGGAGAGTAATCTAGGTTTAGCACTTAGTTAGGAAGCTTACTCTTGGAAAAATAAGTGATCTTGATCTTCACTTTGCTTGAAGAATTCGAAAACCTAAGGCTAAGGAAGAGAGAAAGAAAACTTTGGAAGATCTTGTGAAATGAATTAAGTCCAAGTCTTGCTATACACTTTTTTATATAGATCATATTTGCAAGACAAGTGGATGAGGGACACGTGTCACCCTCCTATTGATCACATTTTATTTTCACCAAAATATCTATATACTTGGCCAAAATATCTTAAAATCGAATGGCCCCACAAAATTGTGCCCTTTTCAATATTCCTTATAATCCAATCCAAGTTCCAATACTTCAATATAAATCATATCAACTTGTAATAACAATATTTTCTTCATTTTAGCATGCAAGTAGTGACGTTCATAACAACAATAACCAACGAAATCCAAGATACTAAAAACTGCCTAGATTTCGGCCAACATGCTAAACAACCTCATGCATTTCTTATTTTCCATTCTTCTTAATACATGTTCATCCCTTAACTATAACAACATGTAATATCCAATTACTTTAAAAGAAGAAGAACTCTTACCTTAAATTTTAGCCAAAACAATCCACATAGTCACGGTTACATCCTTCACTTCCACACCATTTCTTCAAGTTCCAACAACACCCATGTATCCTCTACAAGCTTGTAACCATCTTCCTTTCTTGTTTTGCTTACAAAAAAGTTCATCTAAAGCTTAGGGTTTTCATAGGCAGTTTCGGCCATCACCCAAATCCCACTATTTTGGAGAGTAATCTAGGTTTAGCACTTAGTTAGGAAGCTTACTCTTGGAAAAATAAGTGATCTTGATCTTCACTTTGCTTGAAGAATTCGAAAACCTAAGGCTAAGGAAGAGAGAAAGAAAACTTTGGAAGATCTTGTGAAATGAATTAAGTCCAAGTCTTGCTATACACTTTTTTATATAGATCATATTTGCAAGACAAGTGGATGAGGGACACGTGTCACCCTCCTATTGATCACATTTTATTTTCACCAAAATATCTATATACTTGGCCAAAATATCTTAAAATCGAATGGCCCCACAAAATTGTGCCCTTTTCAATATTCCTTATAATCCAATCCAAGTTCCAATACTTCAATATAAATCATATCAACTTGTAATAACAATATTTTCTTCATTTTAGCATGCAAGTAGTGACGTTCATAACAACAATAACCAACGAAATCCAAGATACTAAAAACTGCCTAGATTTCGGCCAACATGCTAAACAACCTCATGCATTTCTTATTTTCCATTCTTCTTACATGTTCATCCCTTAACTATAACAACATGTAATATCCAATTACTTTAAAAGAAGAAGAACTCTTACCTTAAATTTTAGCCAAAACAATCCACATAGTCACGGTTACATCCTTCACTTCCACACCATTTCTTCAAGTTCCAACAACACCCATGTATCCTCTACAAGCTTGTAACCATCTTCCTTTCTTGTTTTGCTTCCAAAAAAGTTCATCTAAAGCTTAGGGTTTTCATAGGCAGTTTCGACCATCACCCAAATCCCACTATTTTGGAGAGTAATCTAGGTTTAGCACTTAGTTAGGAAGCTTACTCTTGGAAAAATAAGTGATCTTGATCTTCACTTTGCTTGAAGAATTCGAAAACCTAAGGCTAAGGAAGAGAGAAAGAAAACTTTGGAAGATCTTGTGAAATGAATTAAGTCCAAGTCTTGCTATACACTTTTTTATATAGATCATATTTGCAAGACAAGTGGATGAGGGACACATGTCACCCTCCTATTGGTCACATTTTATTTTCACCAAAATATCTATATACTTGGCCAAAATATCTTAAAATCGAATGGCCCCACAAAATTGTGCCCTTTTCAATATTCCTTATAATCCAATCCAAGTTCCAATACTTCAATATAAATCATATCAACTTGTAATAACAACATTTTCTTCATTTTAACATGCAAGTAGTGACGTTCATAACAACAATAACCAACGAAATCCAAGATACTAAAAACTGCCTAGATTTCGGCCAACATGCTAAACAACCTCATGCATTTCTTATTTTCCATTCTTCTTAATACATGTTCATCCCTTAACTATAACAACATGTAATATCCAATTACTTTAAAAGAAGAAGAACTCTTACCTTAAATTTTAGCCAAAACAATCCACATAGTCACGGTTACATCCTTCACTTCCACACCATTTCTTCAAGTTCCAACAACACCCATGTATCCTCTACAAGCTTGTAACCATCTTCCTTTCTTGTTTTGCTTCCAAAAAAGTTCATCTAAAGCTTAGGGTTTTCATAGGCAGTTTCGGCCATCACCCAAATCCCACTATTTTGGAGAGTAATCTAGGTTTAGCACTTAGTTAGGAAGCTTACTCTTGGAAAAATAAGTGATCTTGATCTTCACTTTGCTTGAAGAATTCGAAAACCTAAGGCTAAGGAAGAGAGAAAGAAAACTTTGGAAGATCTTGTGAAATGAATTAAGTCCAAGTCTTGCTATACACTTTTTTATATAGATCATATTTGCAAGACAAGTGGATGAGGGACACATGTCACCCTCCTATTGGTCACATTTTATTTTCACCAAAATATCTATATACTTGGCCAAAATATCTTAAAATCGAATGGCCTCACAAAATTGTGCCCTTTTCAATATTCCTTATAATCCAATCCAAGTTCCAATACTTCAATATAAATCATATCAACTTGTAATAACAACATTTTCTTCATTTTAACATGCAAGTAGTGACGTTCATAACAACAATAACCAACAAAATCCAAGATACTAAAAACTGCCTAGATTTCGGCCAACATGCTAAACAACCTCATGCATTTCTTATTTTCCATTCTTCTTAATACATTTTCATCCCTTAACTATAACAACATGTAATATCCAATTACTTTAAAAGAAGAAGAACTCTTACCTTAAATTTTAGCCAAAACAATCCACATAGTCACGGTTACATCCTTCACTGCCACACCATTTCTTCAAGTTCCAACAACACCCATGTATCCTCTACAAGCTTGTAACCATCTTCCTTTCTTGTTTTGCTTCCAAAAAAGTTCATCTAAAGCTTAGGGTTTTCATAGGCAGTTTCGGCCATCACCCAAATCCCACTATTTTGGAGAGTAATCTAGGTTTAGCACTTAGTTAGGAAGCTTAATCTTGGAAAAATAAGCGATCTCGATCTTCACTTTGCTTGAAGAATTCGAAAACCTAAGGCTAAGGAAGAGAGAAAGAAAACTTTGGAAGATCTTGTGAAATGATTTAAGTCCAAGTCTTGCTATACACCTTTCTATATAGATTATCTTTGCAAGACAAGTGGATGAGGGACACATGTCACCCTCCTATTGGTCACATTTTATTTTCACCAAAATATCTATATACTTGGCCAAAATATCTTAAAATCGAAGGGCCCCACAAAATTGTGAAATTTTCGGTGGGTCCCATATTATCAATGACAAGACTTCATAATACTATACTAAGTCTATAAATCCAATTAGAAGAATTAAACTCCAAGTTCATAATTGTCGTCTTCACATTTGTATCCAAAAAATTTCCATATCCGAAAATACAAATATACTTTCCTTCCAACCTTCACATCTTATTTTCTTACTTACGTTCTCATTTTATTGCCCTAGAATTACGGGGTGTAACAGTTCCAATCGAAGCCAACCTTTCTATTAACCCAATCATCTTCAGAACATGAGCTGACACTGGACCCCCTTCGTTCAGCTTACACTTGAAGAGATCTCTCAACAGTTCATACTCCATTGTCTGAGACTGTGACTTACAAATATTCTTAAAATGTTCTAGCATCTCATTGGGGCTCATGTTTTCATGTTGCCTCTGTAATTCTGCAGTCATGGAGGACAACATTATACATTGTGCCAGGGTAGCATTGTCTAGATATTTCTGATAAGCCGCCTTGTTAAACATGGCATATTCAGCAGAATCATTAGCAGGGACTGTTGAAAATGTTGTGTCTAACACATACTCAATTCTTTCTAGTTTTAATACCAATTGCGGATTTATTAACCAGTCAGGAATGTTTGCTCCAGTCAACTTGTTTGTTTCAACCAACATTTTAAGTAGCAGATTCGACATGGTATACTGAAGAAAATATAGACTTGAAATTAATATCCTAATGTAATTTCTATTGAACATATTCGTTAACTAACTAACATGGTATTTACTTTAATTAGCTCCCACTATTTTAACACTCTTTTACCCCATGAAAGAATACAGACTCATATCAAATACGGTCATAATGGGCCAAGATTCAAACTCATGTTGTCTCTGCGTTTGATGAGGCTGATAACTTCAACAATATGATCCAGTAGGTCTCTAAACTAATTACAAACAATTTTCAACTCTTGGTTGATCGAATGTTCTAAACAATAAAATATGTGTCCCTCGGTTGTCCGACACTGGGGCGCCAAGACAGCCTTGCAAGTCAACCCCGTTATGCAACTACAATTATGTATCTAAGTGTGATTTGCCTTCATCGAGCAAACACTGGGTGTAAATACTCACGAAGGTTTATCACCTGCTACAACATTTATATGCATCAATGAAAAGATCTAAGTCCTCGTAGACTTAGAGCAAATGCTGGGGCATAAATACTCATCTCGCCGAAAAGGATTTTGCACCACAATCAATTATAACGGATGACACATTCATTTTAATTGAGACTTGTATTAAATTTTGGGGAACATATTAATTCAGGGTTATATTCAAGATCAACTATTACATGTTTCAAACATTACTCAAAACATTTAAAACATGTATTTGGGCGCCGCCTACCCAAGCATGATTGCGACTCTAAACTAGTTTTGGGCGCCACCTACCCAAGCATGATTGCGGACTCTAAACTAGTTTTGAGCGCCGCCTACTCAAGCATGATTTGTGGACTCTAAAACATAGTAAAGTAAATGACGATCATTTAGCACGTAAACAGTATACCAATATACTGTGTAATAATAATCATCTATTAAATTTCGAAAAATTGAGATTTCAACTATTTGGACATTAGGTGATGCGGCGCTTGACATGCAAAAACTTTTGGTTTATGTTTCTTTCAATTAGGGTTGTGGCGCCTCAGTTCCAGTGAGCTCTGAATTTTAAACGAAGTTTTTAATCACGACCCTTGATAATTACCGTAAACGGTGTCGCGGCGCTCCGATATGGAGTCGCAGCGCCGCTGTGAAACCCTATATGGTGTCGCGGCACCGACGTCCTTTTCAGAGCAGTTTCCGCGCTGATTTTCAAAATATTGTCCAACCCCTAAATCTAATTTAGGGTTCAGATTACAGGTCCTTTACTACCACCCACCATTATCAATAATGCACATATCGACCATTATCCATTCCTACACGTTATTCGACGTGCATCATGTTCGCAATGAACTGGTTTCTATACAAGGCTCAGTTCGTGCTAGAACGAAATGACTTCCTCGATTTAGCGTAGTTGATAATTTAGGGTGATTACAAAGGTTAATCGCTCAGTCAAAGTATGTCAGATTTCAAGTAGCCCTTGTTTTAATTCAGATTAAATCAATTTTACGTTTAACCCATATTATTATGTTTTTCAATTGTTACGTAACCATTGAACCAGCCTGAGCTCTGATACCACTGTAGGGTTTTGTTGGGTCTAAAACACACAAGTAAGACACAACGAAAGTTTAAAATTTTATTAATTTGCTTGCCCCAACAACTCCGTCTCTGTATAATTATGTTACAATTGAAACATGTAAAGACATGAGAAACAAACTTACAGTTGATATTCTTAAGTATCTACTAAAAGGTGCGCACGCGATTGTCTCATCGGGTGCAAGCCTTCGCTACGATATACTCCTCTATCAGGAAATCCATAACATCTTGACAGAGGTTTGAGACTATTTTAATTCCTGAACTCAGAGTTCAAAAAGTAAGAATTCAAGTATAAATTTTATGTAGAATTGGTGTAACCAAAATTATGAGGTTAAGTGCTGAATATATAGGGGAAATTAGGATACAAATCGGACTAAGATTAGGCTTAAAAACCTGTCCCAAAACCGAGTTAAAATATCTCGATTCTAAATCAAATATTTTATACTCTCTCAATATACCCTTAGACCAAAAATACAATCGGCTTAGTGTGACATTTTAGGCCTTCACACATCGACACTTAATCAAATTAAGGTTTACACGGAACTCCTAGACTGCGCCATATGACGAACTCAATATGTGAAGTACGTTTACAAGACTCTTAGTAAACACCACCTCTATGTGGGATGATAAATTTCCTTCATTCGCAACACACTCGATCAAGCTTAGGATTTGTCAAGTGTCTATCCAAATGGCTTGATCACTTTATCTCATTTATATTAGTCGACAACTAGATCATATCTCAAATATGTCTTTTGCATTGACCAATGACTTGGTCGACCTAATATCACTGAGAAACTGAGTGTTCTCTCGATTATCTAATCGAGGAATGAATCGTATTCTTGGCTCAACTACTACCTTAGTCTGTATAGCAATGTACCTAATTCAAGTCATGTCTTATCCTATAAGGAATTTAAGCTTAAGACAGGATCAAAGTACATTACTCTACAAACCAGGTGCGTATTGACCTCAAGTCAAAGGACCTCTATCTCCCACATGCTGATAATACTCTAGACATGTATAACCAATAGTTTATCAGCAGGGTATGGCAATACCCTCTAAGAGTACCCATGTTTCCATCAATAACAATCATTGCTAGCAGTAAGTGAGACATACTACATTCTCTAAGAATGTGATGCAGACCACATGTCGATTTATAATATATCATTGATATCTCATTCTCAATGATCATCAGTCGAAACTACTTTAAAAATTACGCTCTATCATTAATATCTCACACTATCAATGACAATGTAAGCTCAAGAGATGCACATTAATGAATAATACAAACAATCAAATAATAATTCAGTAATTGCAAATGCCATAAATATATTAATCTCATTAATAATGTGAATGTGTTCAAGTACATCTATTCCTAAAATGATTGTCTTTAGGACATATATATTTTCACTACTTCAGAATGCTTGTTAGAGTTGTAATTCTGGAATATCTCTTTGAGAAGCTCGTCCCCATTTTTTTTCTATATAGTCAGACATGTTAACTATTTCTTCTATATTCTGTCCTTTGTTTTGCAAATGAAGATCTTACTTTCTCCGTCCCAATTTATGTGATACCTATTATATTTTTGATTTCATTTACTTTTGTGCTCATTTTCTCCCATTTCTTTCCATATTGAATACAAACATTTCCTGGAGTTTCTTTTTTTCTTTTAACAAAATGTCAGTAATAAAAAAATTCTTTGCTTTCTTAACTCTTTGCATGATGTTGCAGGATTTAGCGATAAACCGAGGGTGTTGTGGGATAGGTCGAAACAGAGGACAAATAACATGTCTACCAATGCAAACACCATGTCCAAACAGGGATCAATACATATTTTGGGATGCATTTCACCCAACAGAGGCAGTCAACATCTTGTTTGCAAGGAAAGCTTTTAGTGGTGGTCCTGATGTTGTTTATCCCATCAACATTCAGCAACTTGCCACCCTTTAATTAAGCTTTTTCTGTATGTGTGTGTGTATTTTGCTATACTTTAGTTGAGAAAATATTCTGATTGTGAAGAGCTGAAAAATTGCAGTGTACTGGGATGTGTAGAATTGGAAAATCTTTTGTCTTTACACATTAATGCTTCTTGTTTGTTGCCTATATCCAACCCCGTGCTCCAACTAAAACCCCCTGCTCACCCTAGCAAACAAAATAGTCACTCCATCTTTTAACTCTCGCTTTAGCTCAATTAAGCACATTATAAAAGAAAAAAAATACTCCACATGTAGAATTTAATAAGTTATCATTTTTAATAAAAGTAGATTGATTGTTTTCTCTAAATACTGCACATTCTTCTTTAATATTAGGGGTATAATTGAAAATAATAACCAGCCTTAGTCCTGAATTTTTAAAATAATAAAAAACCGTCAATTAAAATGGGACCGTGAGAATACACTATAAAACAATAAAAACAACGTTTATTATGCAGTTTAGAGTATCTTTTTCTCTTTATTCTTTTCTCTTAGCTAGTTTCTAATCAAAGCACACGGCAATGTATTCGTCACAAGGAGATAATTTTCTCTTATGCCCTTCATCCCTTCCTGAGAACTTTTAACCGTCTTAATTTAAGAATCTAACCTTTTGTTTTCTTACTTTTCTTTTGGAAGCCCGAGCTATTTTGTGAGACCTCGAGTTATTTTAAAATCTTAAATTAGTACTCCTTCGACGACACTTATGTGGGATGATTAAATTTCTAAGTCCCAAGATGATATGGATGTAGTGTCTAACCACGCACATCATTTAGCCTCTTTGGAGAACGGGGGCCAGCGTATCATATTAGATCAATTCTAAAAAATATGTACATAAAATATCAAGTTTGACAGAGAGACTATGACTTCACGTACACCATAAATTAGACTATAAATTCGCCTTTGCTCATAAAGCGAATCCTCTAAGGTATAACATGCGAATAAAACGAATAACAAGAGAGGAATTTCTATCAATAGTCTAAAAATGTAAGTGCTGAAGAAGCACTAACATAAATATCAAATCTACTCGTACAATATCACAACCCAAATTACGAGTCATGATTGCACTTACACTATTTTCCCCGGTAGGCAAACCATCGTCATGTTTAGAAAAACATTTAATCATTAAGTGCGGAAAACATATTAAAAACAGAATATCTTTCAAAGTCTCAATAATATAGAAATGCGAAAAACATAACAATTATCCATACCCAAAACCTGGTGTCATTTGTACAAGAGCACTAGAATACGATTTACAAGCCCCATAGGACTGAAATAAAAATGTCTATAGGAACAAATACGAAAAGTAAATGAAGAGGTCCTAGAGACTACAGATCAGCCAAACAGCTCACTCTGAAATCATAGAAATTATACCCCAGGGACAGGCATAAGGCCTAGAGCTGGAACAAGGATCCTTATCTGCACATAGTGTCGCAATTATAATATGAGTACAATCACTAATACTCAGTAGGCATCATAGGCCGACAACGAAGGATACATATGCATATAACTTATAAAGACTGAACAAATAACACAATCAACTAGAACATATATATCTCCAAAATATAAAAAGGGAAATCATGTTTTATGTAATAACAATAGATAAGCATATATTTCAAATAGGAAAGAGTAGAAGAATGAATGAATATAATGCACTGATCAATACTAAATCCTGATACACACATTCTAGCAGTCATTTCATTAAATCATTACCCATGAGGGACTCACGAGGTTTATATACCTATTGCGGTGTGTAACACGATTACATATATTTGTTGCATCATGCAACCCGATCTCATATATCTATTGAGGCGTGCAACCCCATCCCATATATCTTTGAACTGTGTGAACATCACTCCTACCTTTTTTTGAACCTTAAAGATCACCTCGTATCTCTTTTCAAGACTCATTCCAACAAGTACATAAGTATGAATGAACACAACATGCATAATATAGTATACAAAGTAGTATAGCCCATATTGTTCCAACAATACTCGTAGGCCCCATTTAGCAACATAATATGACAATTATCGATAAGAACTAATGCAGATATCATATAGAGATCAAATATGTCACGACTCAAAATCCCATTGTGTTGTTAGGGAACTTACCCTAACCCGTCGGCGAACCCAAACCATTCAACAAATAAAATGTAAGTAAATGCAAAAAGGAAAAAAATAAATGAGAAGTAAACACAAGTCTTAGGACTTAATAATAATCTGAAAGAAATACCCCAAATGATCCAGTAGTCATGATTACAAAGCTCTAAAATCAAATACAAGTCTGAATAGTGAAATACATACACTGTCTGAAATAACAATAGTAGGATATAGAGGGAGTTTCAGTGTCGGGAATGAAGTTGTGGCTTACCCTGGACTCCGATAATCTCTCTCCAATATCGCGAATCAAGATTCTCTTGAATTGTCTGACTCAGTACCTGTACATAGAGTGAGTATGGGAAACACATGTACTCAACATCATCGTCGACCCACCCTAACTATAACAGTGACGAGAGTTGATACTTTTTGATACCTCTCTACTAGTTAGTTAGTTAAGCATAATAAGAATTTAGTTAACAAAACCTATCAATTTTTCTACAGCTCGATAATATATCAATATTTACAAGTTTCTCAGGTTTATGTTAAGATTAATCCATAACGTGATCAAGTCAGCCTAAACCATATTTAGAGCATCTAGACCCATCAAGTTCTTCAACTCAATTATCTTAACATTATAAGTGTAAGCTATTAGTTTCCCTTCTATCAGCCATAAGATCATTAGTATATTAGAAATCAACACCAAGTACACATAATATCAGTTACATATCAAGATATAGATGAATGCAATGCAAGTGATATGTATATATGCAAGTAGTTATATATACCCGGTATACACACGATGTTGAAGTAGCTGTCACGTGACCCATGTGAGACTCATAAGGTCCATATACCCATCTGATCTCATCAGATACAAGCTCGATGGCTGAAGTCTCATCATCAGTCATCACTCTCGTATCATTTACCATATCCCATAACTGACTTCCCAATTCTCTCTCAGTAATATTTCAACAGTTCAATGCCAAATATAGAATATATGAATGATATGGATATGTGTACACCATGCAATCAACAAGCATAACCAATCAAATTCGTATTTATCAGTTCTTTTTAAGTATTTAGATGAGATATAGAGTGATGAATGCATGAGAAATCAAATCAAGGATAAAATATCAAGCATGGATATAAGAACAAATAATCAATAAATATACTAACCAAAGAGGATTTATGCACCACGCTCATGACCTGAAGGCTAAACACAAACTCCTTCAGATATATCATACTAGTTCATTATTTACCAAAGTTTAAGTTTATCAATGCCTGTATTAGTGCTCGTCACCTCACTAATATGGGACCCCAATCCCTATTACTCCCATTAATTCATTAATAACATACCAACACATAAAAACTATACTAGAGTCTGGTAAGTCTCAACTTGCCTGATTCTAAGCCGAAGAATCACGCAACAGTCTTGCCCCTCCTCAGAGACTCCTCACGATCCCTAATTTAAGTAAGGAGGGGTGATATATGGTAAGTAGGACTGAGTTCAGTAGGGAACTAGTTGACGCGACAATAGATGTGAAATAGGGGTTCTCTGTTAGGTGTTATTGTCGGGTAGGTGGTGTTTTGGAATTGTTTGGGTAGTTTGGTGAGAGGTCGGGCTTAGGCTCTTAGTGGGGTCATTGAGGGTGTGTTGAGGGTTATTGTGGTGATTGGGGTTCAGTGAGTAGATGGCTGCAAGGCCACAGAATAGAACCTAAAATAGTGAGTTTCTCAGTTTCTCAGGTGTGGCGAACAATGTGGGGTTGTCGGGGTTGAACGGGTAGTTGTGGATAGATTCAACTCAAGGCATTTTGTGGAAGTGTTCCAGAGAGGTTGAGTGTGGTGTTGGTGGTCAGAACTTGGTGATTGAGTGGTGGAACGACCTCACAAATGAACCTAAACAATGAGGTTCCGATGAAGGTTATTTAAGTGGACTGTTTGGGGTTGTTAGTTTCGGATGGTGGTGTACGTGTGGTTTTAGTTGTCAACCTTTGGGATTGGTATTTGTGAGGTTCTATGAGAGGTGAGGGTGGTCAGTATATGGTGTATTGGGTGAATATTCAATACGAGTTACAAGATGCAAGCTAGAGTGAAATATGGTTGATTTGGTTAAGTGTCGGATCAGTCGATATAGTTTAAGTGTTTGGTGGTTGTGGTTTTGGTAAGGTATGTAATATATTCCCAAGGATAGATACATAGGGATTTTACTTCCCGAGTCGAAACAAAGGATAAGGTGAACAATTTCACAAGGTCAAGACCGGGGTTTGCTAAGTGCAATGCCCGTGAACTAGCCAAGTGAGGGTGATTGAAAGCCCTTTTAGTAACCCTAAGTTTAGGCTAGGTTGGTCCACACAATTCCAACATTCACTTACTACTTCCTTGAGCTTGTGCTTAGTTAAGTTACACATTCTTAACCAAACTTACACCAAAGAGAAACCTTAGTTTATGTTCAACTAAGTCACACAGTCTTAGCTAAACTTACACCAAGGGATTTGGCTCACAGAGAACCAACTAAAAGTAAACACACACAAGTGAATACAATTAGCTTTTGAGTAAAACTCAACTTTTATATATCTTCAAACTCTGAATATTTACAATGGCCTAAGGCCTCTATTTATAGTACAAAATAGACTATTCTAGAAGAAGATAAAAATACACAAACTAGAACCTATTCGGCCAAATGTGGACGGGTTTGGCATGACTTGGTGACCAAGGATATTTTGGCCAAACCAAGACAATGTGAATGGTCTTTACTTGGATACAAGGGTAAACTCAATCATATTCACACCTCTTTATGTTTTCCAAGTGGAAGAATTTATGACCTTGAGTCTTCCAACAACCTCATCTTCTTGAAATGTGCTTGAAAGCTTCCATTCTTTGCATTTGTGTGAACTATTTCGGCCAACTCCTCCTCTCCCCCTTGGACGACTTTGAAGTCTTCAAAATATCTAACTTCATGAATTTGTTAGTTCATAAGTTCTCTCCTTGAAATCCCCATCTTCTAGATGTCCCTTGTCCTTGCCAACTTGTTGTCCAAGTCATCATTGCTCCTTGCTATGATGTACTATCGGCCTAGTCATATTCATGACTTATTAATTGTGTCCTAATTTAGTTATTACATAGCCTACTATGTCCTAAGATAATATCTAAGCTAGTAAATAAAGATAAGCTAAAAGAGTATACAAGGTCTCGGCCAAGACCAAACAAGAAGGCCGAAAATACAAGACTTCTTAGATCATCACATCACATCACAACATCCAACTCCATTTCATTTTTCATGCAATGTTAGGCATCTAAGTTTAGAAAGACGTGCTATTGTTGGCACTCTTAGTATAACACCTCTGTGTAATAGCAATATCAATGCCATACTGTGCCACTTCAATGTCTAGAACGTGTCTCAACTTGCCTAATCCTTAGTCTATATGACTTGAAAGGTGTTTTTTGAGTGGAGAAACACCTTCGTGTTCATCACCTATGATAACAATATCAACATAAATAATTAAAAAGATATGTTTGCCATGAGATGAATGCTTATAGAATACATAGTGATTAGCTTCTGTTCGGATCATTCTAAACCGTTGGACAACATCTCGAAAATGATTAAACCATGCTCTAAGAGACTACTTGAGACCATAAATGGATCGATAAAGTCTACAGACTAGCTCAGACTCCCCCTGAGAAACAAACCTTGGTGGTTGCTCCATATAAACATCTTCAGCAAGTTCTTCATGAAGGAATGTGTTTTTATGTGCAATTGAAAAAGGGGTCAATGATTCATTCTGCTATAGAGATGAGAAGACAGATAGAGACCATCTTGGAAACTGGCCATAAAGTATCTTCAGAGTTAATGTCATAAATTTGAGTGTATTCCTTAGCAACAAGTCTCGTTTTGAGATGATCAATAGCTCCATCCGATCCTACCTTAACTATGAATACCCAACGACAAACAACAATGACTTTACCTTTAGCTAAATGAATAAGTTCTCAAGTACCATTATCATGCAACGATGCATCTCTTGATCATTGTCTGACGCCAACCTTGATAAACAAGTGTTTCTGCCACAGTCTTGAAAACTCAGTGGATAAGCTAGTAATAAAGGCATGATATGAATGTGAAAAATAATGATAACTTAAATAAGTATAAATGGGAGTTTGACTGGCAGTAGTTCTAGTACCTTTGCGAAGAATAATGAAAGATCATCTGATGAGTGATCAATCAAAGTATGAGACATTATTTGAGCAGGTAATGAGTCACCAGGAGTGCTTTGTGTACCTGTATTAGAGTTAGATATACTAACTAGATTAGCAGGTTCAGAAGGAGGTTGCGATCATCGGGAATATACCTTAAGAGATAGAAGTGGAGCCGGGGGTAGAATAATTAGAATTAGAAGGACTGCTGATATGATCTTCTGATTTTCCATCTTCGAAGAAAAATACGGAGAAGTCTCGAGGAAGGTAACATCTGGAGAGATAAAATACTTATTGGTAGAGGGATCAAAGAATTTGTAATCTTTTTGCATACGAGAATATCCGAGAAAGACATATTTAAAAGTCTTATACTGAAGTTTATCTTTTCCAGAGGTAAGGTTATGAACTAAACAAGTGCAACCAAATACATGTGGAGGAAGAAAAAATAAATTCTTATCCAGATAAAAGATTGAGTGTGGACTTTTGTATTGCAAAATAGATGAAGGCATACAAATGATTAAATAACATGCAGTAATAACAACATCACCCCTAAAACATAAAGGGACATGATTATGAATGAGCAATGTCCAATTAGACGCATGTTCTTTCGCTCAACAACTCCATTTTGTTGAGGACTATGTGTACAAGAAGACAAGTGCAACATGCCCTAAGATGACATAAATGAAGAGAGAGAAGTAGAAAAACATTCTCGGGCAATATCAATGATTAACTTCAAATGCAAACACCAAATTGATTGCGAATTTCAGCGCAATTTTTTTTGAAAGATAGAGAATAACTCAAATCTATTTTTCATTAAACATAACCACATGCATCGAGAATAGTCATCAATAAAAGTCACAAAATAATGAAAGTCTAAGGAATAACTGACACGACTTGAACCTCATATGTATAAATAAGTAATTTTAAATATAAAGGTGGTCCTATTATTGACGCGCTTTAGGAAAGAGTCACGAGCGTGCTTACTAAACTGACATGACTCACATTCTAACAAAGATAAACTAGATAAATTAGGAGCCTTATTTTGAAGTTGCAAGAGACTCGGATAACCCATTAACTATGGAGCAATTTAGAGAAAACATCGGAATTGAAAGCAACATGTGGTGTTGGAATGGATAACATGTACAATCCATGTGACTCATGTCCTTTTTCAATTATTTATCTCGTACCCCGATCCTGCACAAGAACGGAATCATCAAGGAAGGTTATAACATAATTTTTTGGTTAATTTACTAATGTAAATAAGATTATATGGACATTCAGGCGCAAAAAGGACTAGTTTTAAAGGTATGGAAAATAAAAGGTGAGCTATACCAACCCCTTTAACAATAATAGGATCCATTAGCCAAAGTAACAGTAGAAATGGTAGAGAGAGTATTTTTTTACTAGAAATATGGTCAGAAGCACTAGAATCAAGAATCTATTGTTCCTGAGATGAAGACTGTGCGACATAAGCAAATGAGTTACCAAGTTGCACTAGGTAAGCAGATGATGAAGTTGATGATTGTTGCTTTATACTAAAGGTAGTCATGATAGTCTGCTCCAATTAAACTGATAGATGGAGATGATTCATTCTTGATATCAGGTGTAGTAATTTTAGGTGATAGTGGGGTTAAGTCCGCGAGCTTTCTTGCATCATTCTACCCTTCTTTGAAGGAATTTTCCCACAAATTTGCGTCGTCTAAATGTGAAAAGAAAATTTCCACAACCAGTGTTGATAATATTTCCACCATTAGATAGGACCAGAAGTTTTATCTTGTAGACGCCTTTCTCAAAATTTACCAAATAAGGATCCGAATACGAGATCAATGATTTTGATTTAACATGTTGTCTGAATTGGATCACGGATCCCATAAGATATAATTCTTTGCCATAAGTAGGATAATGTCATCGTGCACCATTCAATCTTGTGTTAGGGCAAAAGATGGCACCAACTCTCATTTCATGTTTGACGTCCAATGACCTTTCACGGTTTGGCATAGTTAGGATCGGGGCTTACAAGTATTCTTCTTCAAGACTTCAAAGACTTTTGTTGCTCCCCGGAACCAGTCATATTTATATTTCCTAATTAGTCAATCGATATGGGTAGCAAGGGTATAATAATTCCACATGCCATGACGAAAGAAAGAAACTGAACCAAAGAGACTTTTTACCGCCATGGCCATGATAGGGGTAGTATAGGGATCACTACCTTGGATGTCATAACTCCCGAGTGACATTACAAGACATCCGCCTTTTTCTTGCTCAACTTCCTCTCGGGTCTTCATCGGTGGAGATCTTCTTTCAAGCCGAGCTTTGAAGACATTTTGGCTCCATATAATTCTCCCACATATGTACTCATCCTTGACCATTGAGATATGGACCTCATGACGAGGTTGTAGACCAATCAGTGACCAATGTGCCTTCCTATACTTCTTTTTTGTTTCAGCACCACCAAGAGAGGTACCGTGTTGGAGCTAAGGCATTCTTGGTCATCCCTCTTGCCTAAATTTTCTTGTTCTTCACATCCATAGGATTGCCAAATATACAATGAACTTCTTGAAAATAAATCAAGTTGAGTTCATTATCTTCCCTTGATAGGATTTCGGATGTGTTATTCCTTGGAAATTCCATGTCGGTATCTTCTTCCATGCGGATTTGCTCATATAATGAGTTGACAAATAAGGTACCGCCCATTTCCTTACCTTGGTACAAAGGATTGGTAAAGAAGGTCTAACATTGTTTTGTTTCTTCATCCTCCTTCAGAATATGATCATAGATAGGGATCGACCATGAAACAAGGCTCTCGTGAACATATGGCTTGGTTGTTTCCTTCGGATCATCATAGGGAGTGAGGGATCTTCCTAGAACTATCTCACAAATAGGATCAATATTATTGCTTGATGGTAGCTCGGTGTTTGGTTTACTCGGTATGGCATCTCCCGAAACCTCTATGGGTTCCTTCAAACTGGCTTCTTCTCTACATGCCAAAACATTCATGATACTCTCCTTCTTATATTTGTTCTCTATCTTTTGTGCATCAAGTAAGGGGTCTCAATTTCCTTGGCTTCAGATTCCTTCAAGGACTTCGCACCATCTTCATTTGTCACTATTAGGACATTTTTTGCCAAAGTATCCCGATTCTCGACATTGGAAACATCTTTTTTCCTTTTGTTTATCCCCGTGGTAACCTCTACCTTCTCCGTGTCTCCTTCTACAACTCCTTGTCATATAATGGATTAGTAAAAGAATTAGTACCCTCTTCTACTTTTTTTATCTTTCTCTTCAACTTTGTGACTATACAAGGGGGTTGATAAAAAGGGTTCTACCTATTTTCTTGACATTGGAGGGCTCTATTAAAGACTTTGGGCCCGCTATTCTTTGTAGTTTCTCAACCATGCCTCTAAAGGTGTGGCATGATATCACTTCAACCTTTTTTTGATGACGTGTGGAGAGCTTGAAGTGTAAACTTTGTTCATACTCTCTCGACAAAAAAATCCTCTTCATGTACTTCTTTAATTTTCTCCAAGAGGCAATCTTGGCTTTTCCACTTCTTTTTCGATTGGTTCTTAGATTTCCGTACCAATTGGAAGAAAATGATTTGAGCCTCGATTTGGCAACTTTAAAGCACTCATGATCGTGCTGGTACTTGAAAAATCCCTCAATGGTGTTTAACCATTTAAGGAACTCTTTTGGGCTCATATCTCCATCAAAAGTTGGAAGATCAACATCTCTTTTTAAAATTGGCACATGTTCGGCAAAAAGGTCACTAACGAATTTCCGAACTTCTTTGTTCATAAGCAACATTTTGTGATTGTCATCGCGTCAAGGCGTGGATGGGAAAGTCTTGCTCTGATACCAATATGATTTAAGTAAGTAGGGGTGATGTTTGGTAAGTGGGTCTGAGTTCGGCTGGAACTAGTTGACGCGACAATGGATGTGAAATAGGGGTTCTCGGGTTAGATGTTACTGTCGGGTATGTGGATTTTTGGGATTGTTTCGGGTAGTTTGGTGAGGAGTCGGGCTTAGACGGTTAGTGGGGTAGTTGAGGGTATTTTTAGGGTTATTTTGGTGATCAGGGGTTAGTGAGTAGAGACACAAGGGTTTTACTGCCCAAGTCGACACCAAGGATAATGTGAACAATTCCACAAGGTCAAGACCAGGATTTGCTAAGTGCAATGCCTATGAACAAGACAAGTGAGGATGATCAAAACGCCTTTTAGTGACCTAAAGTTTAGGCTAGGTTGGTCCACACAGTTCCAATATTCGCTTACCACTAAGGGGGTTCCTTGAGTTTGTGCTTAGTTATGCCACACAGTCTTAACCAAACTTACACCAAAGAAAAACCTTAGTTTGGGTTCTTCTAAGTCACACAATCTTTGCTAAACTTGCACCAAGGGATTTGGCTCACGCAGAACCAACTAAGAGTAATCACACACAAGTGAATACAATTAGTTTTTGAGTAGAACTAAACTTTTATATATATTCAAACTCTGAATATTTACAATGGCCTAAGGACTCTACTTATAGTACAAAATAGACTATTCTAGAAGAAGACAAAAATACACAAACTAGAACCTATTCGGCCTAATGTGGACGGGTTTGGCATGACTTGGTGACCAAGGATATTTCGGCCAAACCAAGACAATGTGAATGGTTTTTACTTGGAGACAAGGGCAAACTCAATCTTCTTCATACCTCTTTGTGGTTTCCAAATGGAAGAATTGATGACCTTGAGTCTTCCAACAACCTCATCTTATAGGAATGTTCTGGGAAGCTTCCATTCTTGGCATTTGTGTGTTGAACTATTTCGTCCAACTCCTCCTCTCCCCCTTGGACGAATTTGAAGTCTTCAAAATATCTAACTTCATGAATTTGTTAGTTCATAACGTCTCTCCTTGAAATTCCCATCTCCTAGATGTCCATTGTTCTTGCCAACTTGTTGTCCAAGTCATCATTGGTCCTTGTCATAGTGTACTATCGACATAGTCATCTTCATGACTTATTAATTGCGTTCTAATGTAGTTATTACACAACCTATTATGTCCTAAGATAATAGCTAAGATAGTAAATAAAGATAAGCTAAAAGAGTATACAAGGTCTCGGCCAAGATCAAACAAAAAAGCCGAAAATACAAAACTTCTTAGATCATCACGTCACAACTCAACCTCCATTTCATTTTCCATACCATGTTAGGCATCTAAGTGTATAATGAGATGTCATTGTTGGCACTCTTAGTAAAATACCTCTCGGCTTAGTTTAGGAGTTTAAGTCTGTGGGCTTTCTTACATTAATCCCACTCTGATCAGTTATATCAACTAAATGAGATCACAGGTTTATCGATGCACATAATGTTCCCACATTAAACCACGGGTCTATCGATTCACATAACGTTCCCACATTAAACTACAAAGAAACCCCAGACCCACATTATCAAAATACGAACTTTATCGCTTCAATAGTATCATAACATGCTAGATAGTCATAATCTCAAGTAAATTTAATAACTAAGCCCAATTGGATCATTAATTCATGAATTGACAAAAAGCCCCAATTCTAACTCTAGAAATTCCCCAAATTCTCCAAAGGATTTCTAACATGAAATTGAATGATTAAATAATACCCACTAGTCTAATACAATGCTAGTTTACAATATCAATAACAATAATCCACCCCCAAATTCCAAATTTCACCCTCCTATTCTATTTCCCCCAACTAAGAATCATACTTAGGATAGAATTTAACTAATACACATAAATTTAAGGGTGTAAGGTTACCTTAATGATGAATTCCCTTGAATCTTCAAGAATATCTACTACCCAAGCTCCAATCCCAAGTAGAGTGTTTATGGGGAGTGGAATTAGATTATAGGTCATTAACACTTTATAATCTAAAAAGTGATCCCGCTCTAGTGGAATTGACTTTACTGGAGAGGACCCACTTCGGCGTAAAACCCATCCGCTAAGGTGAGGTCACTTAAAGTATTGAATCACGATGGGGCAGAAGGACACTCCGAAGAGGCACACCCGCCCCTGTAAGGAATTTGTCCACAGAAGTGGACCCTTCGGCACATGGTCAAGCCTCTCTTTTGCAAGAAAAACCTCCGTAGAGGCGGACTTCCGAAAGTCGACACATGGTCGTTGGTGCGAACACCAGCAACCAACAATAGTCCAAAACTCACCAACTCCCCGTCAAACACCTGAAAGACTCCCGGGACCTCTCGGATACAAACCAAACATACATTCCTATCATAAAATACATTCTAGACTTGCTCACACACTCGAAATTCTCAGAAAAAGGTCTCTAAGGCTTGAGTTTGACTAAAGTCAACTCTTAAGTTCTAATTTCAGAATTTTACAACCAACATCCTAAAACAAACTTAACCAAAGGCTCGAATAAGTCATAAACGTTGTTTCGGAGCTAATGGAATCGATGAAACTACAAAAAGAGTGCATTTACCAAAAAGTCAACTATGAGTCAAACTCCTTTATTCTCTTAACTTGGGATTTCTCAAACCTACCAAAAATGGATCAAAAACCTACCCGATCAACTCAAGAACCATGCCACCCATTCCTACAAGTCACAAGCAAGCTAATAAATACTCGAGAAGGGTAATTTATGTGTTTCAAGGTAAATAAGCAAAACAACTTTTCAAGTCGTTACATCAGGTACAACATAAATAAACGTTCGTCCTCGAATGGTAAAGAAAAAGATATACATGGAGTATCGAATAGCTCGGGATAGTTAGTCTACATATCAGACGTAGTCTCCCATGTAGCCTTCTCCACTGGTGATTCCTCCATTGCACTTTCATAAAAGCTATTTCCTTGGACCTCAACATTCGAACCTGCCTGTCCAAGATAGCTACATGCCCTTTCACATAAGCTAAGTTCTAGTCCACTATCACTGAATCCTATATATCACATGAGAATCATCAGCAACACATTTCCTCAGCATCGACACATGAAACATAGGGTGCAAACCGGATAACTCAAAAGGTACAACTAACTCATAGGCCACCTCCACAACTCTATCCACTATCTCAAAAGGACTAATAAACCTTGGGCTACGTTTTCCCTTCTTTTCAAACCTCATCACACCCTTCATGGGTAAAACCTTCAGCAAAACTCGCTCTCCAGTTATAAATTCTAAAGGGCAAACCCTCTGATATTCATAGATCTTATGATGTAAGTAAGGAAGGGGTGGTGTTTGGTAAGTGGGTTGGGTGTTGGTGAAATTTGGGTTGCCCGAAATTAGATAGCGCTGCTCGGGTTCTCGGTTTGGCCGGATAGGGTGGTGTTTTGTGATTATTTCGTATAGTTGTACTTAGAAATGGATTTAGGTGTTTTGTGGGGTTGTCACGGGTGGGTTTAGGGTTTTAGATAAGGTTTGTATTTGGTGGTTTGGTAGTGATAAGGCCACGGAACAGACCTGAACCAGTGAGGTTCTCGGTAGGTGTATTATAGTCGGGTAGCATGGTGTTGATGATTGTTTCGGGAAGTTGTATAGAGAAAGGGGTCAAGGAATTTATGTAGTTTTTTTGGGTACATTGATGGTGGCTATGATGATCGGGTTTTGGTGATTTAACGATGGAAAGACCTCGGGAATGATCAGAAACAGTGAGGTTCCGGTGAAGTTTATTTAAGGGGATTGTTTGTGGTTATCGGGTTTGGACGATTGTGTACATGTGGTTTCGGTTGTCAACCTTTGGGAGGGGTATTTGTGAAGTACTGTGGGAGGTAAATGTGGTCAGTATATAGAAGGTTGGGTGATATTGAACACGAGTTTCCAGATGCAAGCTCGAGTGAAAGATGGTTGATTTGGTTAAGTGTTAGTTTGGTTGATATGGTTTAAGTGAGGTAAGGTCAATGAGCCCAAGGATAGAGATGCGGGGTTACTGCCCGAGTCTACACCAAGGATAAGGTGACCAAATCCACAAAGTCAAGATCGGGGTTTGCTAAGTGCCCGTGAACTAGCCAATTGAGGGTGATCGGAAGCCCTTTTAGTGACCCTAGGCTTAGGCTAGGTTGGTCCATATAGCTCTAACGTTCTCTTACCACAAGGGGTTCCTCAAGCTTGGGTATTGATTAGGTCACATAGTCCTAACCAAGACTTACACTTAAGGGAGGGGTGACCCACACATGATCGATATGTTTCAACACACAAGTTGAAAACACAAGTTTATATTTAACTCAAACTAAACATGTCTAAGTAATAGAACCTAAGGCCCTATTTATAGTACCACAAGGACCATTCTAGAAGGAAAATAGAAGGACACAAATACACAAATTCATCCGACTGAAATGGGAACCAGGGAAGGGGATTGGGTCGTCTTTGGGACCAAGTCGTTCCTCGGTCATTGTGAGTACAATGTGAAAGAGTTTGGCCTTTCTTGGAGACAATGGTAAACCCAAACTTCTTCACACTTCCATTGTAGTAACCAAGTAGAAGAGGGAATGGATTTGGCTTCTCTAGACTTCATCTTCTTTGAACTATTTTAGAAGCTTCCATTCCTTGCACCAATGTGATGACTCTCGGCCATTCTTTAATCTTCCTAGACCGAAGTTGACTTGTAATTGGATGGTCTTCTTGGAAGCTTCTTGTTCTTGCCACATTATCGTCCAAATCATCCCTTGTCTTTGTCATGGTGTATTCTCGGCTACCTCACCTCTTGTACGTGCCATCTTGGCTTGAACACGATCTTATCCATTTTTGGAGGACCTCTCAGTTTGTCCTCTTATTACCTTGTCATTAAATGTGTCCTAATGAAAATAAATAGCTAAAGGAAAATAACAAGCTAAAAGTAAAACAAACACGGTCTTCGGCCAAGACCTACATACAAAGACAAATATAAACATGTTCTTGAATCTTCACGTAATAGTTCCAATTCCATTCCATTTCCATGCCATAAGAAGCATATTACCATAGGTTGATCGACCATCTTTGGAATCCTGAGCTTATCACCTCGAGGATAGTATTGGAACCTTGGGTCTACGGGGATTTTTACATCATCTCATGTCTGCTCTGGGTTATATGAAGCTGATTCTGGATCACTTAACCTTATCCAAGAATTTCTCAAAAGTCAGTTTCCCAAGGTCGACCTCAAAAGCATCAAACCATCCGATGGTAGAATGACACTTCCTACCATACAAGGCCTCAAATGGTGCCATTCAATACTCGAATGGTGACTGTTGTTGTAAGAAAACTCCGCCAATGGTATATATTGGTCCCAATGACCACCAGAGTCAATCACGCAGGCTCGCAATATGTCATCAAAAACTTGAATAGTCCGCTCAGACTGTCCATCAGTCTGAGGATGAAAGACTGTACTAAGCTTCACTCTAGTACCCAACTCCTTCTACATAGACCGTCAAAAGTGAGAAGTAAACTACGTACCCCGGTAAAAAATGATAGAAATAGGCAACTAATGAAATCAGACTATCTCTCGGATGTAAATCCTAGCTAACTTCTCTGAATTATAAGTAGTCTGAACTTGAATGAAATGGAAAGATTCGATAAATCTATCCATAATGACCCATATAGCATCAAACTTGCACAAGGTATGGGGAGATCCTACCACAAAGTCCATGGCAATCTGCTCATACTTCACTCGGAAATGAGCATCCTCTGAAGCACACCACCATAACCACACAAACTTCTAAGAATTATTTTAGACCACAAATTTTAATCATTTTTCTTTCTTTCTTAAACTTTGGTTCTAATCAAATAAGCCACAAACATTTAAGCCACATATATTATTATGTTTTACTTAATAATACGTGTTTCCTGTTTTACCAACAAATTTTGGCCACCTTCATAAATTGACACCATATTTGATGTTCAAATCAAAGACAATATCTTAATGATTACTTGCGTATTTTGATTTAGAAATTTTAATTAAAAAATAAAAATTAAAACAAACGAGGCAAGTCTGTTTGGACAAGCGTCTAAAAATTACTTATTTTGAAAAGTATTTTTTTTTAAAAGTGCTTTACAAAAAAATACTTTGGGTGAGAAGCAGTTTGTGTTTGACTAATTCATTCGAAAATGGCAGATTGTGTTTGTCTAATCTTCTTAAAAAATGCATTTGAATGTCATATTATCAAAAAGGACAAGTATCGATGAATGTTTGTTATTAAGATTATTTTATAGAGAGAAATTATTTTGAATATCTATATGAAAGACTTTAATTAAATTTTTACCTTTATTTAATTAAAATTTTAAAGTTCATAATAAATTTTTTAATTAATATAATACATAGATAAATAAAATAAAACTATTAAATATTGTTATAATATCAACATGGTGATTTAAATATACTACTCACCGGTCTCAATTTATGTGGCATCATTTGAATTGACACAAAGTTTAAGAAATAAATGAAGACTTTTGAAATGTGTGATCCAAAATAAGTCTTATATACATATGTGGTTGTAAATCATCTCATAAAGTTAAAATGTTTTAAAATATAGAAATGTGACATTCTTTTTGGGAGAGACCAAAAAGGACATGGTGCCACATAAATTGGGATAGAGGGAGTAAAGGACATCAACCAAGATAAAATTTAAAATCATTCCACAAATTAAAATTGTAACACCTCGTACTTTCGGTGATGATTTAAGCATATAGGTGTATGTAAGTACCCGAGTTTTGGAAAGTTATGTCATATTCACGCATGCCAATAAAAAGCTCAATATATAAAAGGATGCTTGAACCTAATTTATGACCTATCGACTAATTGATGACAGTGATCGACTACTTACCAATGTTGATCGGCTAATTGATAAATCGGCTAATCAATAAATTGACTAAGTGACAAATCAGCAAATGGATGAATTTTGAGTGGGGGACAAGATTATTGGATAAATATTACATGGACATATTCCATGAATAAGTGGAAGAAAGTCATATATATACCTACACGTAAGTGAGATTATGGCACAAATATGAATAAGGAGGCATTGACAATTACTAATAAAGAAGTGTAAAGGAGAAAACATGTGTATCTCTCAAATTAAACCACGTGTAAAATAGAAAGAAGGTATATCTCTTAGTCACCGTCACTAATTGAGAATTCATTTAATACAACACTGCAACATATATTGCTTGGATAGCGGCAACTTAAGAGAAATTTCTTTGAACAAAACGTTCAAAGGGGGGCCACGACCAAGCATTCTTTGATTAAGTTAAAATCTAGTTCATTTATACTGAGATATATCTATATACATATGAGGGCACAAACACATATATATATATATATATGGCGACAATATGCCTTCCTTTAAAAAAGTGAATGAAAGTGTAAATCTTCTCAAGGAAATTATATAGGTTTTGCGCACCACTTCGGTCTCGTTGTTCCATTTATTGTTGAGTTGTAATCCGGGTTTCTTCAAAGGGAAGTAAGGTGGAAGAAGAGGGTTTCTTGAAAGATAAGACCGTGGTGCATTATGGACTGCTTTAGTTGTATTGTGGACAAAAATGACTAAGGTATATTAAGACAAATCCTTCTTCTTTTGACATGTTTCATGTAACGAAATGTAACCATGATATTGTTCCATAAATTATTCTACTCTTAGTAGTTAAGAAAGTTCATGTTATTGATTCCTATGTTAAAAACATGTCTAAATATGTTCTTAAATCCTCATTGAGGTATGTGGAAAAAATGTTGATATTTTCAATGTTAGCTGAAGATACAAGGATAATATGTCATCCGATGAGTTAAGAATGTTTCATTTCCATTCATGCATTTGTATTATATTCATGTATTACCTTGGACCCACATGTGTTATATGCACTACTATATGGTATCAATATATATATGTATGGGATGGAGAAAAGGGAATGACATTATATACGCACACCACCTGTAGTTGGTACAAACTAACAAAAAAATGCCTAAAGAGGCCGATATGATATGATGCCCAAAGAGGCTAATATAATATGATGAGCATGGTCAGGAAGATGCCCTTGTATGACTAGTATATATGTATTACTGCATTTACATCATGCATAACATTTAGGCATTCAATATATGATATGATGCCCACAGAGACTGAAATGAAATGATGTCCATAGAGGTTGTTATGAGAAGGAATATGTCCTTGTGTGGCCATTGTGCATAATATTTAGGCATATGTATTAGGGCCCTCAGAAGTATTACTGTTGGTTAGCCATTTTCGTCGCCTGTTGTTGTCAGCTATTTTTGTCGGTTGTTGGTGTTATCGGCTGTTGCTACCGGATGTGTTTGTCGGCTAATTATGTCAGTTGTTTCTGTTTTAGCTTGTTATATTCATGTTATGCTATTATTCATGTCTGATATACTCAATACATCAGTCGTACTGACGTCCCTTTTATCTAGGAACGCTATGTTTCATGTCGTAGGTTCAGTTAAAGAGGGTGATGATTTGCACTAGTAGGTTGTTGGTTCAACTGATATTGGAGCACTCTACTTGATTCAGAGTTGTAATGTCTAGCCATGGTATGGTATTTTTCATATGCATACATGTATGGTGGGGCCCTGTCCCATCCTTGTGATGTCATGTACTCTTTAGAGGCTTGTAGATAGATGTCTTGTGTATAGATGTCGTGTATGGCCCTGCCGGCTGTGATTTATATGTCATCCAAATATTTGGCAACGATACTTGTGGCCATGATTGATTTCGGTTAGCTGGTAAGTATATGAATAGTTGTACTCGACATGTAAAGTCCGGGTGCCCGTCATGGCCCTCCGGTTGGGGTCGTGATAAATTTGGTATCAGAGTCGTTCTATCCTAGGGATGTCTACAAGCTGTGTCTAGTAGAGTCTTGTTTATAGGTTTGTAGCACGCCACATTTATAAACAGGAGGATATAAAAAATTTAGGGATGGTTTTCATTCTTTTATATCATAGATCGTGCAGTAGAGTCGAGTCTTATGAATTTTAGTTAATATGTGCCTATTATATTGCAGTAATGTCGATTACCAAAAAGACTTCGGTTAGTTCATATTCATAGCCAGTCAATGAGTGACTCCTATCAGACGATTGATACGCCAGAAGGGCAGTACTGTGTAAAAAGTTTCAAGATTATGAGAAGTTGTCTCACTTATATACGGAAGAGATAATGGAAGCCTGAAAAGCGGAGTAAGTAAAGGAAGTACTAAAGACCGGAATGCAGAAGATTGTAAGGGTTTTTTCATACACCTTATTGTATTTAAGATTATAGCAATGCCTTCTTCCAATAGGATTATGATTAGCAGGAGATTGAAGTTGGATTGAGTATAAATACGAGTAGCATGCTCTCTATTGGGACAGATCCTTCAGAGGATATGGGTAAGTTGCTTTCCCAGGTATCGACGAAAGCACCAGAGAAGTTGAGGGAAACTCATGTACCATCGATCCACCACGATTCGTCGATAAGGATGTAAGGAAATTAGTGCAGGTATTGAATCAATTGATTGCCTCTCAAAAATGATTTCATCCTAGAGCATCTGATAGAGATAGGCCCTTGAGGGGTCATGGAGCTCATAACCTAGGAATTTATCAGTCAGGGATCGCCGATATTTAAAGGGTTCAAAGATGTCAATATCTCGTGGTCAAAGTTGTTGTAAAGGTCGAGTGAGACCGCCCCACCTATCTTTTAGTCAGTGAGGTCGAACGCATACAGTTATGCATAAAGGTACATAGTATTGGGTTAGTGTGGCGATCGTAGCCTGACATTCTAAAATATTCCAAGTTGATGCGTAAAGGTAAGGATAAGATGGGTATGAGTTGTACATATGTAAAACAGAAGACATCATTAGAAGGTTTAGTAGGTTATGGAAAGCTACACATTTTACAGTGACTCTTGCTAATTAGAATGATGGAATACGTTATGTACGTGTGACTTAAATTGTGACATCTTATCTGGAATAGCCCCAGGATATCATTAACGAGAATGGATTGCCACAATCGAATCATCTGAAGAGTGATCATCAGTAAATTTAAGAAGATCACGTAAAGTGATGTACCCAGAATAGTGAGCCCAAGTCATATATAAGGATCAAATTATTCACGGTAGTGAAAAGGGACATAGGTCTCTCGTCCGTGCGTAAGAGGTGATACCACGTATTATTGAGAATTATATGTATCAACGTTATAAACTAAATATATGTTATCTGTATTGGACTGGTAAGGTCTTCGACTTTATTGTGCAACATGTTACAATTCTAAAATAACCATTGGATAACAATAGTGTGTTAAGGGAAATTGGAGATGAGAACTATGGAATAATCGAAGAATGGTCATAAGGGATATGAAGACAGTTAATAAGTATGAATGGAATGGTAAGATCAAGTATCAAGGTAGAAACGTTCTTCATTTAATGACGAGTAGAAAGAAGGATTACGACAAGAAGGATAAAGGTGGATGAGATTATAGTTATGCATGTTTCATAAAGGTATGGTTATTCCAGAACGGCGTAAGAATCAATGGTAGATGAGGGATAGTAATAACTCTTCGACCAAAAGGGGAAATTCTCTGGTGTTTAGGAAGAGAGTATGAGAGGTACTTGGAGATAAGAGATTTTCCCCAAGGCAACTTGAAACGGAAATGTAAAGGTTAGACGAATGAGCACTCAGTCGATGGGAGATCTAATAATGATAAGAAAAGAAAGCTTGATAAGTCATTGGATCATGGAACACCGTGAATTGGATCTAAACATACGAAGTGTTGGTTCCATAACTTATGCAGTCGTACCTTTCAGAAAGTATGTAAACAGAAGTAACATTGACTAAAGCTCAAGATTAGCGCCTAAATAGGTGAAAAGGGGTCAATGGCGCCTATGGATACATGATAGACATCAAAGGTATATGTCAAGAGATATTGACATTATGATAAAAATAAAATGTCAGTCAAGCACAGATTGTCTATAAGCATTTCTGAACTTACTAAATGTTCTACGAAATAGATAAAGTAATGGATTTACAGCTTAAACAAGATTCAGGAAATCTTTTCCAAAACGCCATTGACATAAAATCTTACCATGAGGCAAGTGAGGGAATTTGAATCTAAATATACTGACCAGGTTTGGATATAGTAGGCCAACGTCATGTGATGTAACTTTAAGGAGTAGTAACGTCAAGGATTGAAATCAGAAGCAATGTTCGAGATTACGTATATCAGAATATTTTAGAATTAAGATAATTATGACAAGTAAGAGAATGAGTGAACAAGTGTCAAGAGAAGTAAGAAAAGAAGGTTGTTTGTAATCATGAGTAGTGAGAAAGTTTCAGACTTTGAATGAGAGTTAATTATGATGATACGTGCACTTTAGATTCGATGACATTATCCATAAAGTGTTTAGGATTGAGATACCACAAATGTAAGAGTTTTTAGTACACCAGCTAGTAAACAAAGCTAAATGGACAATAGAATCATTCACCCATAAACGGCTTGACTAATGTGAGGACGAAGGAAAGAAGTTGGCGGGAAGGAACATATCAGTTAGCTAAATGGGAGTCTGACTGGAGGATTCAGATAGTGATAGCCCTATGACTCAGAATACAACAGGGTCATCCCCTATACTAGGAAAAAAGAATGACATGACGAATATCCCATTATTTTTAGAGAAGATCAGGAGATGTATCTAACAAAAGAAGAATTGTAACCTTTGAGCGTAACGAAGGTCCATTGCTCACAAAATTTCGTCCACCTCGAATCTACTAAGATGTGTTATGATCTTAAAAGTAAGTATTGATGGAACAACATGAAGAGGAACATCACGGAGTTGGTAGTTCAGTGTCTTAATTATCGTAGTATAGAGCATCAAAGCGATGACTTGACTCGGAACATTAAGATCCGATGTGAAAATGCGAAACAATTAATATGGATTTCATTACGAGTTTACCTCACTTTTATTGAGATTTTAATTATATTTGGGTATTTGTTGGTGGATTAACTATCTACGATTGAGGAAAACATGAAGTTATGCGTTAAGAAGGTTGTTCGCCTTCATGGTATGCCTATTTCTATTATCTCTGACTGAGGTGCACAGTTCACAGCTAAATTCTGGAGATCATTACAAAAGAGGTTTGGGCATTCAAGTTAATCTTAGAATAATTTTCCACCCTCATGCAAACGGGCAGGTCGAGCGTGCGATTCAAATTCTTGAGGACATGCTATGAGCTTGTGTATTGGACTTGAGTAAGTTGGGATGATCATTTACCCCTTATTGAATTTGCGTACAATAACAATTATCATGCTAGCAGTAAAATGTCTCCATATGAGGCTTGGTATAGATGGAAATATAGATATCCTATTGGATTGTTCGAAGTAGGCAAATCAAAAATATTTGGGACTGACCTAGTGGACCAAGATATGGAGAATGTAAAGCTTATCTAAGAACGACTATTAATCGCTTAGAGTCGTTAGAAGTTGTATTCAGATGTGCGACAACTGGACTTAGAGATTCAAGTAGATGATTGGGTATTTTTGAAGATCTCTCCTATAAAAGGAATAATGAAGTTTGGGAGAAAGAGATAGCTCAATCAAAAATACATTGGGCTATATCGCATAATCCGATGAATAGTCCAAGTGGCTTACGAATTGGACTTGCCTTCAGAGTTAGAGTTTGCTCATCCGATTTCCATGTTGAGCAAGTATTGGATATTCTTTTCGAATTGTAAAATTGATGATATAAAATATTCAGAGGACTATCATATGAAGAGGTTCATATCTCGATCTTAGATCGACTAATCCGCAAGATGAGGACTGAAGAAGTAGCCTCTGTGAAAATTCTTTGGTGGAATAAGAACGTAGAAGAAGTAACATGGGAGGCGGAGGAGTAGATGAAACACAAATGTGCTTACCCATTTTAGACTAATATCGAGGTTTCTGAAGAAGCATAATGTGAGCTCTATTTTCCTAGTATTATATTTAATGCTTAAGGACCGTGAGAGGTGCGATATAATGAGGTATGTTGTATTATATGGCCCGTGGAAAAATAGTTGTGCTTTAGTTACGTGATGGGGATTAGATATGGCACTGACATTTGAGGATCGATGTTTCTAAGGGGAGAGGATGTAACACCCCGTACTTTCGACAGATGATTTAAACATCTAGGTGTATGCAAGTACTCAAGTTTTGGGAAGTTATGTCATATCCACGTATGCCAATGAAGATCTCAGTAATTTAGGACCTATCGACTAATGGACGATAGTGATCGGCTACTTGACAATGTTGATCAGCTAATTGATAAATCGACTAATCGATAAATTGGCTAAGTGACAAATCAGCTAATGGATGAATTTTGAGTGGGGAACAAGATTACATATTCCATGAATAAGTGGAAGCAAATCATTTATATACCTACACGTAAGTGGGATTGTGCACAAATATGAATAAGGAGGCAGTGACAATTACTAATAAAGATGTGTAAAAGAGAAATCATGTTTATCTCTCAAATTAAAGCACGTGTAAAGTAGAAAGAAGGGATATATTTTAATCACCGTCACTAATTGAGAATGAATTTAATACAATAGTGCAACATATGATGCTTGGATAGCGGCAACTTAAGAGAAATTTCTTGGAACAAAACGTTCTAAGGGGGGCTACGACCAAGCATTCTTTGATTAAGTTAAATTCTAGTTCATTTATAGTGAGGTATATCTATATACATATGAGGGTATCAAACATATATATATATGGAGACAATATGGCTTCCTTAAAAAATCAAATCAAAGTGTAAATCTTCTCAAGGAAATTATATAGATTTTGCGCACCGCTTCGATCTCGTTGTTCCGTTTATCGTTGAGTTGTAATCCCGATTTTCTTCAAAGGGAAGTAAGGTGGAAGAAGAGGGTCTCTTGAAAGATAAGATTGTGGTGCATTATGAGCTGCTTTAGTTGTATTGTGGACACAAAATAGCTAAGGTATGTTAAGACAAATCCTTATTCTTTTGGCATGTTCCATGTAACGAAACGTAACCGTTATATTATTTCATAAACTATTCTACTCTTATTAGTTAAGGAAGTTCATGTTATTGATTCCTATGTTAAAAGCATGTCTAAATATATTCTTAAATCCTCATTGAGGTATGTGGAAAAGATGTTGATATTCCCAATATTAGCCGAAGGTACAAGGATATTATGTCATCCGATGAGTTAAGAATGTTTCATTGTCATACATGCATTTGCATTATATTCATGTATTATCCTGGATCCACATGTGTTATATGCACTACTATATGTCATCCAAAATTGTCGGCTAGTTCTGTCGGCTGTTTCCGTTTCAGCTTGTTGGTATATTCCTGTTATGCTATTATTCATGCCTGACATACTCAGTACATCTCGGTAGCGTCCGCTTTTATGCAGGGCCTGCGTTTCATACTGCATGTTCAGTTAAAGAGGGTGACGATTTGCACTAGTAGGTTGCTAGTTCAGCTGGTATTGGAGCACTCTACTTGATTAAGAGTTGTAGTGTCACGTCAAGGTATGGTATTTTGCATATGCATACGGGTATGGCGGGGCCCTGTCTCGTCCTTGTGATGTCATGTACTCTTTAGAGGCTTGTAGACAGATCTCTTGTGTATAGTAATTGTGTATGGCCCTGTCGGTTGTGATGTATATGCCAGCCAAATATTTGGCAACGAATCTTGTGGCCATGATTGATTTCCATTAGCTGGTAAGTATATGAAGAGTGGTGTTCGGAAGGTAAAGTGCGGATGCTCGCCAACTCATGGATTTGGATCGTGACAAAAATTGAATACAAAAAATACAACATAAAATAAATAAAGAATTATAAATTATATGTTATTGGATTAGTGAGGGATATATTTGGTAAATATGTATTTATGATAGGGATATTTTTTGTCTAAAAGAAAAATAAATTTCTACTTACCTTTTTCAAGAAGCGAAATGTGATGTTTCTCCTCAACCGCATGAAAAAGCTGTTTGGCTTCTACTTAAAATTATTTTTACAAAAAAGCCCCTTTAACCTCAAATGCTTGGCAAAAAAGGTTTTTAACCTTAAAATTACTTGGTCAAACAGGCTCTAAGTTACCCGTATGAAAAGAAAAATTGAAAACGATGAAATTCTCTTGTAAAAAGACAGCATAGCGGTCACAAGTTCCTCACTTGGCCTAGTTGTATCTGTTGCATTGTGCAGAATGCATGGTGCACGTGTTGTAGACGAGTCTTCAGCTACTCGCCAATTAATAAGAATCTATTAGTAACAGATTTTCATCAGTATAGATTTTTTTGAGACATTTTCTAAAACTAGCTTCACATTATCAAAGACAAAGTTCCATACTGAAAATCTTTAAATCCTTCTTAATAGAAATATTTATGAGTAATTGTAATATCATGATGATTACTTGGGCTATACTAATTGAGTAGATATCCATACCATTAGACATGTTAAAGATCATACTTTCATTTTTCTTTAGCCATTGTTGTCTTTCATTCTTAAATATCTTATTGTGCTTAAATTATATGCTCCTCCGTCTCAATTTAAGTGTCTTGATTTAATTTTTAGTAATAAATATACTCCTATATGTTTATAAAAATTACACGTGTAAATACTGAATAAATTCTTACAAAAAAATAGTAATAATTAAATAATGGTCTTTGCTTGTTAACTGTTGAAAAACATTGTATTAATATCTTTAATTCGAAACATGGTTTTCTCCTATATAAACCGAGCCTCTAATCCCATTCTAACTCTTAAAACTATCGACTCACAAGCACCTCACCTCCACCTCTAGCACCTCACAAAGAAAAGAAAAGAAATAGTTTAGGACATAAACAATAACACACAAACATGGCTACTAAGTTAAGGTTTTCTTGTTTTTGCATGATGTTTTCTTGTTAACAAGTTCAGTTGTGGTAGAAGGAGACTATGCATATGATTATGATGATGCATTTGCTCCGGGCGATAGTAAAGCTCCAGCGCCTGAGCCAGCACTGGCACCGGCACCGGGGCCGTCAAGTGGTGGTGGAGAGAGCAGGAGAGCTTTGGTGCCAGCTTTGTTTGCCTTTGGAGACTCATTGATAGACAGTGGAAACAACAACAAACTATTTTCATTTGCAAAAGCCAATTATTTCCCTTATGGCATTGATCTTGGTAGCCCTACTGGACGCTTCTCTAATGCTTACACTATCCTTGATCAGATCGGTAATTCCATTCCTCACTTCTTCTTTTTTAAATAAATGTTTTGGCTGATGTTTTTGTTCTTATTCTTATTCTTATTATTGTCATTATTGTTTTTATTTTTATTTTTTTTTTCTGAAGGCCGCGATCGCTCTTTTCTTTCGAATGCGTAGCGTAAATCCGTGCCGAGCGATAGCGCAAACCATACGTCAGTAGGTCGCGCCATAACCAAAAGTGTGTGGCAATTTCAACCAATAAGGTTTATGCGAGGATCGAGCTTGTGGCCTTGTGATCACGTATTTCTCTTCTTCTGTAGCATTTCTTGCTGGTATTGTCTTTATTGTTTGTCTCTTGTTTCTGTGGTTTAATGTACATCTTTTGAAGTTTGTCATTTTTCGTCTCTTTCATTTTTAGTCTTTTTTTTCAAACAAGAAGTATTTTTTAACCCTTCAATCGCTTCTTATTTTTGAAATCTTTATAAGCTAAAAATAAAATTTTATTGGGAGTATATATACTTCTTTTCGTTTTCTCGAAAGTTATCAACATAAGAATTAGTCCATCCCTTAATTTATGCGAAGGCGTTTAATTAGACACCAAATTTAAGTATTTTCTTCGTCTTAAATTATTTATCGTTTTTTATTTACACGCTTCTTAATAAATATTAATTAATAGGGTCATTTGACATACTTTACCCTTATTTATGTCTAAGTTATTATCTCTCGTCGTTAAATATTTACTCTATTTATATGTCATCTTCATTAATGACAAAAGGTAAAATGGAGAAAAAATAATTAATTATGTCTTGAACTTCTGAAATGATAAATAATTTGAGACAACTATTTTTAGCAACCATGACAAATAATTTGAGACGGAGGAAGTATAAAATATTTTAAAAAAAAATTGTGATCTAAAATACTCCTCCTTCCACTTTTACTTGTCCATCGTACTAAAAGAAAAGATGTCCAGTTTTACTTGTCCAGATTGAAAACCAAGGGATAAGTTACCATTTTATACAAAATTCGAATCTCCATTGCCTCGCGAAAGAGAGATTTTCTAAACGACTAGACGATGGGGACCTGAACTTCATTGCCTACCTGCACGCGAAGAGAATGTGTGTTGTGTCGTGGGTTAGTTTCGAAGTGGGTAGCGAAGAGAGACCATAAAAATGATTCATTTGGATCGACGAACATGTAACAAGCTACACCAAACAAGAAGTGTAGAACAATTAGTTTATTAGGACCACCGTTGTATAACCATTCATCAACGGATGCCGCTTCCCATCATAGATTCTCGTCTTGAAACAAGTCAATTTTGGCGCGACTTTATGACAATGAAACCAACCCGCAAAAAAGCATTAACGCTGGGAGTACAACTTTCATCAAAGAAGTATCCCATATGATATTCTCACTACTACAGAAAAGCGCTTGCATAGCGCTTTTAAGCGCTATCTAAGATAGCTTAGATAGCACTTAAATGCGCTATGCAAGCAGGCTACTACCTTAGCGCTTTTCTTGCATAGCGTTTAAAAAACGCTATGGTTGTATAATTCCGATAAACATTATATTTTGAAAATATTGCTTGCATAGCGCTTAAAAAACGCTATCGATATGTTTTACTTTTTTGGTAATATCCCTGTTTTTTCACGTAATAAACAAAATATCAAAAAGATAACAAAAAAATACTCATTCAAAATATAATATAATATAATATAATCATTCGCATAAAACATAATAATATATTAAAAAATAGTATCTCAATCATTAGTAGCTTACAATAATTATCTAATAACAATACGACATAGGAAACAATTACATCAAAATACTAACTAATAGCTTGACCTTCCATTTTTCTTTGAGAATCGATTGTACAAGTAGCCGCTTGATTAATTCGAATTTTTCATTTTGCTTGGAGGATAAACTTTGAATGGTGAACTATGAACAAAGCAAAACATAGATGTTGCAAAAACATAATTAGAATAGAAATGTCGATAAATAAATATATACTTACACAAATAACCTCGTACAAATATGGTTGGGTATGAACAATGACTTAGATCATATGATGTATTTTCACCAATTTCCTATGAAAAGTTCATTAGAAGGAGGATGTCGCGGGAACACATTAGTTGTTAGCTCTTAGGTTGGAGTAGTCAGGCCACAGATGACTCACCTTCGAATAGAAGAGTCGAAAAAGAGGGGGGAGACCTGCTGTTCCCGAAGGATATTGTCTATCCTTGGTAAATATGATAGAATTAGTGGTTTATAACTACAGCGGATGTGAGTTATTGATTTGCTTATCTCCACTCACAAAACTCCTCCACCCCTTTCTTATACTCTTGAGATAATTGATTCGCATTTACCAGTCTCGATTCATCAAGAACAATACTATAAAAATCAGATAATATATACAACAATGAATTTAAAGCACTTTGAAGTCTTCAAGGCTCAACTTTCCCTCACATAGTACATATATAAGAATCTTAAACACATATGAAGTCTTTAAGACACTACTTCCCCTCACATAAATTATAAGTATGAAATTTAAGCATATTTAAAAATTTAATGTATACACATCACATGATTCATATATATGAATTTTTAAACACATATGAAGTCTTTAAGGCACGACTTCCCCTCACATATATCACATGTATGAAATTTTGGCATATTTAAATATTTAATACATAACGACACATCACATAATGCATACATAAGAATCTTAAACACATAAGAAGTCTTTAAGGCACGACTTCCCCTCATATTGTCATACTGCCAAGTATAAAATGAAGATCGATATACTTCCATAAAGAGGAATACTTGTATCACCCGAACTCAAAATATCCTCAATGAAACAGCAAATATAATGACCACAATGAATCTTATCGATGCGCTTGGACACTATGAAAAATAACGTCCAATGTTAATTTATTATCATATCTTATATATAAAAAATTTCAAAATTATAAAGTAAATACCTGAATATTTGACCAACTGAATCTATTGTATGTCGCCTTACTGAGACTAACACCTCGAAGAGTCTGATACCCTAACATACCCCTATTTTGTTTAAAGTAAATAATATTATACACATGTATATATATAAATTAGTAATGTAAAAAAATTGAAGAGCTAATTACCTTTCAATAAAGTTTTTCAAATTCGGACATTGTGAATAGCTGCATTTCGGAGCTGGATCCATAAAGTATATCACATCCGTTTGGGTATTGATATCAACCAATACCCAATGTGAACTGCATAATACTTGAAAATTTTATTGTATTATCAGTTCATTTACAATGTGGTCTTGTAATGTCTAATACAATAATCATGCGAGTACTTGAGTAAATTATGAAAACTCAATTAAGATAATGTCAAGTAAAAGCATGCCTGAAGGCTAGAAATAATCAAGACAATATATAATAATTAAATATTATGTTAAAACTCACCCAACATTATGCGGCACCGATAATAGATGGTTTTTTCCTTCGTGTTTGAGAAGGCATTCGCCAAATGATTGGGCGTTGTTGCACTACCTATAATGGCCGCAAAATGGGGCGACACAAAAGAAAACTTCTTGCTTGACTCGACATTCTCGGAAAGATAAACTTCACCTAAATACCTTAAACAATACATAATACATAAGTTTTATAAAATATTTAAATATGGAGGGGGGAGACCTGCTGTTCCCGGATGATATTGTCTATCATTGGTAAATATGGTAGAATTAGTGGTTTATAACTACAGCGGATGTGAGCTATTCAGATTTGCTTATCTCCAGCTCACAAAACTCCTCCACCCTTTTCTTATACTCTTCAGATAATCGATCCGCATTTACCCAGTCTCGATTCATCAAGAACAATACTACAAAAATCAGATAATATATACAACAATGAATTTAAAGCATATTTGAAGTCTTCAAGACTCGATTTCCTCTCACATAGTACATATATAAGAATCTTAAACACATATGAAGTCTTGAAGGCACGACTTCCCCTCACGTAAAGCATAATAAAGATAAATTAACTTCGAATGTACAATGATACCTTCCGAATGCAATCCAAGCAATTTGTCTTTCAATTTTTTGAAAATCTACAAAAAAATCGAGAAGATCCCATTCATTAATAATTAATAAAATAAGATACAAATTAAATCATCAAATATTGATCATGTCCCGAAAATTGAGGCTAAATGAGTTTAGTTCTTTACAATTATCAATATACACTGTCAATCATAAACTCAAAATTGAGGCTAAACATAATGAATAAAAGTATTGTTTCTCAAACAAATATACACTTCAAACCCTTGAAAACTCTCTTGAACACAGATTGAAACATACCCTGACGCTCGAACTTCCTTCAATTCACTAACTCGACTCTTGCAAACTAAATTGGTATTACACTTGGGGTTAATAATGCACAAAGTAGGAGAATACCAAAGCGGCAAGAAAAAATTATGCTTAGATGGAATTGATATTGGCGTAATTTCATTTTGTGAGAGAAGTTTAATTTAAGGCTTGACGATATGGAATGAATTGAGATCGATTCTTTGTTTTTGTATTTC
>CM056736.1:52125933-52327461 GCA_029844215.1 Przewalskia tangutica
TAACTAACTAACATGGTATTTACTTTAATTAGCTCCCACTATTTTAACACTCTTTTACCCCATGAAAGAATACAGACTCATATCAAATACGCCATAATGGGCCAAGATTCAAACTCATGTTGTCTGCGCTTGACGAGGCCGATAACTTCAACAATATGATCCAAAGAGGGTCTCTAAACTAATTACAAACAATTTTCAACTCGTTGATCGTAATGTTCTAAACAATAAAATATGTGTCCCTCTGTCCGACATCAGCGCCAAGACACTTGTAAGTCAACCCCAAGTATGCAACTACAATTATGTATCTGTGCGATTTGCCTTCATCGAGCAAACATCGCGTAAATACTCACGAAGGTTTATCACCGCTACAACATTTATATGCATCAATGAAAAGATCTAAGTCCTCGTAGACTTAGAGCAAATGTCAGCATAAATACTCATCTCGCCAAAAGGATTTTACACCACAATCAATTATAACTGATTTATTACATTCATTTTAATTGAGACTTGTATAAATTTCGGGAATATATTAATTCAGTGGTTATATTCAAGATCAACTATTACATGTTTCAAACATTACTCAAAACATTTAAAACATGTATTTGGGCGCCGCTACCCAGCATGATTGCGACTCTAAACTAGTTTTAACGCCACCTACCCAAGCACGATCATGACTTAAACTAGTTTCAGCCACCACTCAAGCATGATTTGTGGACTCTAAAACATAGTAAAGTAAATGACGATCATTTACATCGAAACAAAGATACCAATATACCGTAATAATAATCATCTATTAAATTTCGAAAAATTGAGATTTCAACTATTCTGACATTAGTGACGCTAGCGCTGACATGCAAAAACTTTTGGTTTATGCTTTCTTCAATTGTGGTCAGGCGCCTCGCCAGTGAGCTCAATTTTAAACGGGTTTTTAATCACGCACTTGATAATTATCAGAACGGTGTCGCAAGGCCCGATATGGAGTCGCAGCCGCCGTGAAACCCTATATGGTGTCGCGCACCGACGCCCTTTTCGTGAGCGCTCACCGATTTTCAAAATATTGTCCAACCCCTAAATCTAATTTAGGTTCGACATGTGTCCTTACTACCACCCACCATTATCAATAATGCACATATCGATCATTATCCATTCCTACACGCTATTCGACGCGCATCATGCTCGCAATGAATCGGTTTCTATACAAGGCTCATTGGCTGTAACGAAACGATTTCGACGAATGTGAGTTGATAATTTAGTGATTACAAAGGTTAATCGTCACCAAAGTATGTCGATTTCAAGTAGCCCTTGTTTTAATCTCGATTAAATCAATTTTACGCTTAACCCATATTATTATGTTTTTCAATCGTTACGAACTATCAACCAAATTTCGAGCTCGATACCATCATAGGTTTTGTCGGGTCTAAAACACACAAGTAAGACACAACGAAGTTTAAAATTTTATTAATTTGCTTGCCCCAACAACTCCGTCAGATAATTACGTTACAATTGAAACATGTAAAGATACGAGAAACAAACTTACAAATTGATATTCTTAAGTATCTACTAAAAGGTGCGCACGCGATTGTCTCATCGGGTGCAAGCCTTCGCTACGATATACTCCTCTATCAGGAAATCCATAACATCTTGACAGAGGTTTGAGACTATTTTAATTCCTGAACTCAGAGTTCAAAAAGTAAGAATTCAAGTATAAATTTTATGTAGAATTGGTGTAACCAAAATTACGCAGGTTATCGAATATATAGGGGAAATTAGGATACAAATCGGACTAAGATTAGGCTTAAAAACCTGTCCCAAAACCGAGTTAAAATATCTCGATTCTAAATCAAATATTTTATACTCTCTCAATATACCCTTAGACCAAAAATACACCTACTTAGGACATTTTAGGCCTTCACACATCGACACTTAATCAAATTAAGGTTTACACGAACTCCTAGATCGCGCTATACGATTTAACTCAATATGTGAAGCACGCTACAAGACTTTAGTAAACACCACCTCTATGTGGGATGATAAATTTCTTCATTCGCAACACACTCGATCAAGCTTAGGATTTGTCGTTGTCTATCCAAATGGCTTGATCACTTTATCTCATTTATATTAGTCGACAACCAGATCATATCTCAAATATGTCTTTTGCATCGACTCAATGACTTGGTCGACCTAATATCACCGAGAAATCGAGTGTTCTCTCGATTATCTAATCGAGGAATGAATCGTATTCTCGCTCAACTATTACCTTAGTCAGATAAGAATGTACCTAATTCAAGTCATGTCTTATCCTATATGAATTTAAGCTTAAGACAGGATCAAAGTACATTACTCTACAAACCAAAGCGATTGACCTCGTCAGCGACTTATCTCCCACACGATAATACTCTGTATACGTATAACCAATAGTTTATCGCCAGGTATGGCAATACCCCAAGAGTACCCATGTTTCCATCAATAACAATCATTGCTAGCAGAAGGAGACATACTACATTCTCTAAGAACGTGACGCACTACACGTCGATTTATAATATATCATCGATATCTCATTCTCAATGATCATCACTAAACTACTTTAAAAATTACGCCTATCATTAATATCTCACACTATCAATGACAATGTAAGCTCAAGAGACGACATTAATGAATAATACAAACAATCAAATAATAATTCAGTAATTGCAAATGCCATAAATATATTAATCTCATTAATAATGTGAATGTGTTCAAGTACATCTATCCCTAAACTGATTGTCTTTAGGACATATATCTTTTCACTACTTCAGAATGCTTGTTAGAGTTGTAATTCGAATATCTCTTTGAGAAGCTCGTCCCCATTTTTTTCTATATAGTCGACATGTTAACTATTTCTTCTATATTCGCCCTTTGTTTTGCAAATGAAGATCTTACTTTCTCCGTCCCAATTTATGTGATACCTATTATATTTTTGATTTCATTTACTTTTGTGCTCATTTTCTCCCATTTCTTTCCATATTGAATACAAACATTTCCTCGAGTTTCTTTTTCTTTTAACAAAATGTCAGATAAAAAATTTTTTGCTTTCTTAACTCTTTGCATGATGTTGCAGGATTTAGCGATAAACCGAGGGTGTTGTGGATAGGTCGAAACAGAGGACAAATAACATGTCTACCAATGCAAACACCATGTCCAAACAGGATCAATACATATTTTGGGATGCATTTCACCCAACAGAGGCAGTCAACATCTTGTTTGCAAGGAAAGCTTTTAGTGGTGGTCCTGATGTTGTTTATCCCATCAACATTCAGCAACTTGCCACCCTTTAATTAAGCTTTTTCTGTATGTGTGTGTGTATTTTGCTATACTTTAGTTGAGAAAATATTCTGATTGTGAAGAGCTGAAAATTGCAGTGTACTGGGATGTGTAGAATTGGAAAATCTTTGTCTTTACACATTAATGCTTCTTGTTTGTTGCCTATATCCAACCCCTGCTCCAACTAAAACCCCTGCTCACCCTAGCAAACAAAATAGTCACTCCATCTTTTAACTCTCGCTTTAGCTCAATTACACATTATAAAAGAAAAAATACTCCACATGTAGAATTTAATAAGTTATCATTTTTAATAAAAGTAGATTGATTGTTTTCTAAATACTGCACATTCTTCTTTAATATTAGGTATAATTGAAAATAATAACCAGCCTTAGTCCTGAATTTTTAAAATAATAAAACCGCCAATTAAAATGGGACCGTGAGAATACACTATAAAACAATAAAAACAACGTTTATTATGCAGTTTAGAGTATCTTTTCTCTTTATTCTTTTCTCTTAGCTAGTTTCTAATCAAAGCACACGGCAATGTATTCGCCACAAGGAGATAATTTTCTCTTATGCCCTTCATCCCTTCCTGAGAACTTTTAACCGCCTTAATTTAAGAATCTAACCTTTTGTTTTCTTACTTTTCTTTGGAAGCCTGAGCTATTTTGTGAGACCTCGAGTTATTTTAAAATCTTAAATTAGTACTCTTCGATTTACACTTATGGGATGATTAAATTTAAGTCCCAAGATGATATGGATGTAGTGTCTAACCACGCACATCATTTAGCCTCTTTGGAGAACGGGGGCCAGCGTATCATATTAGATCAATTCTAAAAAATATGTACATAAAATATCAAGTTTGACAGAGAGACTATGACTTCACGTACACCATAAATTAGACTATAAATTCGCCTTTGCTCATAAAGCGAATCCTCTAAGGTATAACATGCGAATAAAACGAATAACAAGAGAGGAATTTCTATCAATAGTCTAAAAATGTAAGTGCTGAAGAAGCACTAACATAAATATCAAATCTACTCGTACAATATCACAACCCAAATTACGAGTCATGATTGCACTTACACTATTTTCCCCGGTAGGCAAACCATCGTCATGTTTAGAAAAACATTTAATCATTAAGTGCGGAAAACATATTAAAAATGTAATATCTTTCAAAGTCTCAATAATATAGAAATGCTAAAAACATAACAATTATCCATACCCAAAACTCGTGTCATTTGTACAAGAGCACTAGAATACGATTTACAAGCCCCATAGATCAAATAAAAATGTCTATAGGAACAAATACAAAGTAAATGAAGAGGTCCTAAAGACTACAGACACCAAACAAATTTCACTCAAATCATAGAAATTATACCCTGTGGATGCATAAGGCCTAGAGTCGAACAAGGATCCTTATCTCGCACATAGTGTCGCAATTATAATACGAGTACAATCACTAATACTCAGAGGCATCATAGCCGACAACGAAGGATACATACGCATATAACTTATAAAGACAACAAATAACACAATCAACTAGAATATATATATCTCCAAAATATAAAAAGTGGAAATCATGTTTATGTAATAACAATAGATAAGCATATATTTCAAATAGAAAGAGTAGAAGAATGAATGAATATAATGCACCGATCAATACTAAATCTCGATACACACATTCTAGCAAATTATTTCATTAAATCATTACCCATTAGGACTCACGAGGTTTATATACCTATCATGCGGTGTGTAACACGATTACATATATTTGTCGCATCACGCAACCCGATCTCATATATCTATCGAGGCGTGCAACCCCATCCCATATATTCAACTCAGGTAACATCACTCCTACCTTTTTGAACCTTAAAGATCACCTCATCTCTTTCAAGACTCATTCCAACAAGTACATAAGTACGAATGAACACAATACGATAATATAGTATACAAAGTAGTATAGCCCATATTGTTCCAACAATACTGTAGTCCCATTTAGCAACATAATATGACAATTATCGATAAGAACTAATGCAGATATCATATAGAGATCAAATATGTCACGACTCAAAATCCCATTGTGTTGTTAGGGAACTTACCCTAACCCGCTTACAACCCAAACCATTCAACAAATAAAATGTAAGTAAATGCAAAAGGAAAAATAAATGAGAAGTAAACACAAGTCTTAGGACTTAATAATCAAAGAAATACCCCAAATGATCCAAAGAGTCATGATTACAAAGCTCTAAAATCAAATACAAGTCCGATAGTGAAATACATACACCGCCCAAATAACAATAGTAGGATATGTAGGAGTTTCAGCCTGAATGGTTGTGGCTTACCCTGGACTCCGATAATCTCTCTCCAATATCGCGAATCAAGATTCTCTTGAATTGTCTGACTCAGTACCTGTACATAGAGTGAGTATGGGAAACACATGTACTCAACATCATCGTCGACCCACCCTAACTATAACAGTGACGAGAGTTGATACTTTTTGATACCTCTCTACTAGTTAGTTAGTTAAGCATAATAAGAATTTAGTTAACAAAACCTATCAATTTTTCTACAGCTCGATAATATATCAATATTTACAAGTTTCTCAGGTTTATGTTAAGATTAATCCATAACGTGATCAAGTCAGCCTAAACCATATTTAGAGCATCTAGACCCATCAAGTTCTTCAACTCAATTATCTTAACATTATAAGTGTAAGCTATTAGTTTCCCTTCTATCAGCCATAAGATCATTAGTATATTAGAAATCAACACCAAGTACACATAATATCAGTTACATATCAAGATATGTATGAATGCAATGCAAGTGATACGTATATACGCAAGTAGTTATATATACCCGATACACACGACGTCAAGAAGTCGCCACGCGACCCATGCGAGACTCATAAGGTCCATATACCCATCCGATCTCATCGATACATGCTCACGGTCAAGTCTCATCATCACCATCACTCGTATCATTTACCATATCCCATAACTGACTTCCCAATTCTCTCTCAGTAATATTTCAACAGTTCAATGCCAAATATAGAATATATGAATGATATGGATATGTGTACACCATGCAATCAACAAGCATAACCAATCAAATTCAGATTTATCGCTTCTTTTTAAGTATTTAGATGAGATATGAGTGATGAATGCATTTAGAAATCAAATCAAGGATAAAATATCAAGCATGGATATAAGAACAAATAATCAATAAATATACTAACCAAAGAGGATTTATGCACCACGCCACGACCAAGGCTAAACACAAACTCCTTCGTATATATCATACTAGTTCATTATTTACCAAAGTTTAAGTTTATCAATGCTCAGATAGTGCTCACACCTCACTAATATGGGACCCCAATCCCTATTACTCCCATTAATTCATTAATAACATACCAACACATAAAAACTATACTGTAGTCCGGTAGTTCAACTTGCTCGATTCTAAGCCAAGAATCACGCAATGCTTGCCTCCTCGCAGACTCCTCACGATCCCTAATTTAAGTAAGGAGGGGTGATATATGGTAAGTAGGACTGAGTTCAGTAGGGAACTAGTTGACGCGACAATAGATGTGAAATAGGGTTCTCTGTTAGCGTTATTGCTGCAGTGGTGTTTTGGAATTGTTTTAGTTTGGCAGAGGTCGCCAGGCTCTTAGTGGGGTCATTGAGGGTGTGTTGAGGGTTATTGTGGTGATTGGGGTTCAGTGAGTAGATGGCTGCAAGTCCACAGAATAGAACCTAAAATAGTGAGTTTCTCGGCCAAAGCGTGTAACAACGCGGGTCATTTGGTCGAACGGTAGCTGTGGATAGATTCAACTCAAGGCATTTTGTGGAAGTGTTCCAGAGAGGTTGAGTGTGGTGTTGGTGGTCAGAACTTGGTGATTGAGTGGTGGAACGACTCACAAATGAACCTAAACAACGAGGTTCCGAAGGTTATTTGGACTGTCGTTGTCATAGTTTGACGCGGTGTACGGTGGTTTTAGTTGTCAACCTCGATTTGTATTTTTGAGGTTATATGAGAGGTGAGGGTTGACAGTATATGGTGTATTGTTTTAATATTCAATACGAGTTACAAGATTCAAGCTATAGTGAAATATGGTTGATTTGTTGTCATTTGATCACTGATATAGTTTAAGTGTTCGTGGTCATGGTTTTCGTAAGGTATGTAATATATTCCCAAGGATAGATACATAGGGATTTTACTTCCCGAGTCGAAACAAAGGATAAGGTGAACAATTTCACAAGGTCAAGACCGGGGTTTGCTAAGTGCAATGCCCGTGAACTAGCCAAGCAAGGATTGAAAGCCCTTTAAGAACCCTAAGTTTAGGCTAGTCGTCCACACAATTCCAACATTCACTTACTACTTCTCGAGCCAGGCTTAGTTAAGTTACACATTCTTAACCAAACTTACACCAAAGAGAAACCTTAGTTTATGTTCAACTAAGTCACACAGTCTTAGCTAAACTTACACCAAGGGATTTGGCTCACAGAGAACCAACTAAAAGTAAACACACACAAGTGAATACAATTAGCTTTTGAGTAAAACTCAACTTTTATATATCTTCAAACTCTGAATATTTACAATGGCCTAAGGCCTCTATTTATAGTACAAAATAGACTATTCTAGAAGAAGATAAAAATACACAAACTAGAACCTATTCGCCAAACGTGGATCTGGTTTGGTACGACTGGTGACCAAGGATATTTTGGCCAAACCAAGACAACGTGAATGGTCTTTACTTGGATACAAGGGTAAACTCAATCATATTCACAACTCTTTATGTTTTCCAAGTGGAATAATTTATGACCTAGAGTCTTCCAAAAACATCATCTTCTTGAAATTTGCTAGAAAGCTTCCATTCTTTGCATATGTGACAACTATTTCTACTAACCTCCTCTCCCCCTTGGACGACTTTGAAGTCTTCAAAATATCTAACTTCATGAATTTGTTAGTTCATAAGTTCTCTCCTTGAAATCCCCATCTTCTAGATGTCCCTTGTCCTTGCCAACTTGTTGTCCAAGTCATCATTGCTCCTTGCTATGATGTACTATCGGCCTAGTCATATTCATGACTTATTAATTGTGTCCTAATTTAGTTATTACATAGCCTACTATGTCCTAAGATAATATCTAAGCTAGTAAATAAAGATAAGCTAAAAGAGTATACAAGGTCTCGGCCAAGACCAAACAAGAAGGCCGAAAATACAAGACTTCTTAGATCATCACATCACATCACAACATCCAACTCCATTTCATTTTTCATGCAATGTTAGGCATCTAAGTTTAGAAAGACGTGCTATTGTTGGCACTCTTAGTATAACACCTCTGTGTAATAGCAATATCAATGCCATACTTTGCCACTTCAATGTCTAGAACGTGTCTCAACTTGCCTAATCCTTAGTCTATATGACTTGAAAGCGTGTTTTTGAGCGAGAAACACCTTCGTGTTCATCACCTATGATAACAATATCAACATAAATAATTAAAAAGATATGTTTGCCATGAGACGAATGCTTATAGAATACATAGTGATTAGCTTCTGTCGATCATTCTAAACCGCTGACAACATCTCAAAATGATTAAACCATGCTCTAAGAGACTACTGAGACCATAAATGGATCGATAAAGTCTACAGCACTAGCCTGACTTCGAGAAACAAACTCGTGGTTGCTCCATATAAACATCTTCAGCAAGTTCTTCATGAAGGAATGTGTTTTTATGTGCAATTGAAAAAGGGGTCAATGATTCATTCTGCTATAGAGATGAGAAGACAGATAGAGACCATCTTGGAAACTGGCCATAAAGTATCTTCAGAGTTAATGTCATAAATTTGAGTGTATTCCTAGCAACAAGTCTCGCTGAGATGATCAATAGCTCCATCCGATCCTACCTTAACTATGAATACCCAACGACAAACAACAATGACTTTACCTTTAGCTAAATGAATAAGTTCTCAAGTACCATTATCATGCAAAACAGTCATCTCTTCAATCATTGTCTGACGCCAACCTTGATAAACAAGTGTTTCTGCCACAGTCTTGAAAACTCAGTGGATAAGCTAGTAATAAAGGCATGATATGAATGTGAAAAATAATGATAACTTAAATAAGTATAAATGGGAGTTTGACTGGCAGTAGTTCTAGTACCTTTGCGAAGAATAATGAAAGATCATCTGATGAGTGATCAATCAAAGTATGAGACATTATTTGAGCAGGTAATGAGTCACCGTGAGTGCTTTGGTACCAGACAGAGTTAGATATACTAACTAGATTAGCGTGTCTGAATGAGGTCACATCATCTGAATATACCTTAAGAGATGTATGAGCCGGGTAGAATAATTAGAATTAGAAGGATCACGATATTGATCTTCCGATTTTCCATCTTCAAGAAAATACTTATAAGTCTCTATAAGGTAACATCCGAGAGATAAAATACTTATTGGTAGAGGGATCAAAGAATTTGTAATCTTTTTGCATACGAGAATATCCGAGAAAGACATATTTAAAAGTCTTATACTGAAGTTTATCTTTTCCAGAGGTAAGGTTATGAACTAAACAAGTGCAACCAAATACATGCGAGGAAGAAAAATAAATTCTTATCCAGATAAAAGATCGAGCGTGGACTTTGTATTGCAAAATAGATGAAGGCATACAAATGATTAAATAACATGCAGTAATAACAACATCACCCCTAAAACATAAAGGGACATGATTATGAATGAGCAATGTCCAATTAGACGCATGTTCTTTCGCTCAACAACTCCATTTTGTTGAGGACTATGTGTACAAGAAGACAAGTGCAACATGCCCTAAGATGACATAAATGAAGAGAGAGAAGTAGAAAAACATTCTCGGGCAATATCAATGATTAACTTCAAATGCAAACACCAAATTGATTGCGAATTTCAGCGCAATTTTTTTTGAAAGATAGAGAATAACTCAAATCTATTTTTCATTAAACATAACCACATGCATCGAGAATAGTCATCAATAAAAGTCACAAAATAATGAAAGTCTAAGGAATAACTGACACGACTTGAACCTCATATGTATAAATAAGTAATTTTAAATATAAAGGTGGTCCTATTATTGACGCGCTTTAGGAAAGAGTCACGAGCGTGCTTACTAAACTGACATGACTCACATTCTAACAAAGATAAACTAGATAAATTAGGAGCCTTATTTTGAAGTTGCAAGAGACTCGGATAACCCATTAACTATGGAGCAATTTAGAGAAAACATCGGAATTGAAAGCAACATGTGGTGTTGGAATGGATAACATGTACAATCCATGTGACTCATGTCCTTTTCAATTATTTATCTCGCACTCGATCCCGCACAAGAACTAATCATCGGAAGGTTATAACATAATTTTTTGGTTAATTTACTAATGTAAATAAGATTATATGGACATTCAGGCGCAAAAAGGACTAGTTTTAAAGGTATGGAAAATAAAAGGTGAGCTATACCAACCCCTTTAACAATAATAGGATCCATTAGCCAAAGTAACAGTAGAAATGGTAGAGAGAGTATTTTTTTACTAGAAATATGGTCAGAAGCACTAGAATCAAGAATCTATTGTTCTAGACAAGATCGCGACATAAGCAAACGAGCTACCAAGTCGCACTAGGTGCTGATTTAAGTTGATGATCGTTGCTTTATACTAAAGGTAGTCATGATAGTCCGCTCCAATTAAACCGATAGACGGAGATGATTCATTCTTGATATCGTGTAGTAATTTTAGTGATAAGCGGGTTAAGTCCGCGAGCTTTCAGATCATTCTACCCTTCTTCAAGGAATTTTCCCACAAATTTACGCTGCCTAAATGTGAAAAGAAAATTTCCACAACCAAAGGTTGATAATATTTCCACCATTAGATAGACTGTAAGTTTTATCTTGTAGACGCCTTTCTCAAAATTTACCAAATAAGGATCCGAATACGAGATCAATGATTTTGATTTAACATGTTGTCCGAATCGATCACTGATCCCATAAGATATAATTCTTTGCCATAAGTAGATAATGTCATCGCACCATTCAATCTTGTGTTAGGCAAAAGATGGCACCAACTCTCATTTCACGCTTGACGCCCAACGACCTTTCACGCTTGGCATAGTTAGGATCTGGCTTACAAGATTCTTCTTCAAGACTTCAAAGACTTTGTTGCTCCCCTAACTACCATATTTATATTTCCTAATTAGTCAATCGATATGGGTAGCAAGGGTATAATAATTCCACATGCCATGACGAAAGAAAGAAACTGAACCAAAGAGACTTTTTACCGCCATGGCCATGATAGGGTAGTATAGGATCACTACCTCGATGTCATAACTCCCGAGTGACATTACAAGACATCCGCCTTTTCTTGCTCAACTTCCTCTCTGGTCTTCATCTGGAGATCTTCTTTCGCCGAGCCAAGACATTTTGGCTCCATATAATTCTCCCACATATGTACTCATCCTCGACTATCGAGATATGGACCTCATGACGCAGGTCAGAGACCAACCGCTGACCAATGTGCCTTCCTATACTTCTTTTTTGTTTCAGCACCACCAAGAGAGGTACCGTGTTGGAGCTAAGGCATTCTTGGTCATCCCTCTTGCCAAAATTTTCTTGTTCTTCACATCCATAGGATTGCCAAATATACAATGAACTTCTTGAAAATAAATCAAGTTGAGTTCATTATCTTCCCTTGATAGGATTTCGGATGTGTTATTCCTTGGAAATTCCACGCCGTGATCTTCTTCCACGCGATTTGCTCATATAATGAGTTGACAAACAAGGTACCGCCATTTCCTTACCTCGTACAAAGGATTGGTAAGAAGGTCTAACATTGTTTTGTTTCTTCATCCTCCTTCGTAATATGATCATAGATAGGATCGACCATGAAACAAGTGCTCGTGAACATATGGCTTGGTTGTTTCCTTCTGATCATCATGTGAGTGAGGATCTTCCTAGAACTATCTCACAAATAGGATCAATATTATTGCTCACGGTAGCTCTCTGTTTGGTTTACTCGGTATGGCATCTCCCGAAACCTCTATGGGTTCCTTCAAACTGGCTTCTTCTCTACATGCCAAAACATTCATGATACTCTCCTTCTTATATTTGTTCTCTATCTTTTGTGCATCAAGTAAGGGGTCTCAATTTCCTTGGCTTCAGATTCCTTCAAGGACTTCGCACCATCTTCATTTGTCACTATTAGGACATTTTTTGCCAAAGTATCCCGATTCTCGACATTGGAAACATCTTTTTTCCTTTTGTTTATCCCCGTGGTAACCTCTACCTTCTCCGTGTCTCCTTCTACAACTCCTTGTCATATAATGGATTAGTAAAAGAATTAGTACCCTCTTCTACTTTTTTTATCTTTCTCTTCAACTTTGTGACTATACAAGGGGGTTGATAAAAAGGGTTCTACCTATTTTCTTGACATTGGAGGGCTCTATTAAAGACTTTGGGCCCGCTATTCTTTGTAGTTTCTCAACCATGCCTCTAAAGGTGGCATGATATCACTTCAACCTTTTTGACGACGCGAGAGCTTGAAGTGTAAACTTTGTTCATACTCTCGACAAAAATCCTCTTCATGTACTTCTTTAATTTTCCAAGAGGCAATCTTGGCTTTTCCACTTCTTTTTCGATTGGTTCTTAGATTTCCGTACCAATTGGAAGAAAATGATTTGAGCCTCGATTTGGCAACTTTAAAGCACTCATGATCGTGCTGGTACTTGAAAAATCCCTCAATGGTGTTTAACCATTTAAGGAACTCTTTTGGGCTCATATCTCCATCAAAAGTTGGAAGATCAACATCTCTTTTTAAAATTGGCACATGTTCGCAAAAAGGTCACTAACGAATTTCCAACTTCTTTGTTCATAAGCAACATTTTGTGATCGTCATCGCACAAGGCGTGACGGGAAAGTCTTGCTCGATACCAATATGATTTAAGCAAGTAGGTGATGTTTGGTGTGGTCCGAGTTCTACCGAACTAGTCGACGCGACAACGGATGTGAAATGTGGTTCTCGTTAGATGTTATCGTCGCATGTGGATTTTGGGATCGTTTCGTAGTTTCAGCGATGAGTCCGCTTAGACTAGCTGGGTAGTGAGGGTATTTTTAGGTTATTTTGGTGATCGTGTTAGTGAGCAGAGACACGCGGTTTTACCGCCCAAGTCGATACCAAGGATAATGTGAACAATTCCACAAGGTCAAGACCAGATTTGCTAAGTGCAATGCCTATGAACAAGACAAGCGAGGATGATCAAAACGCCTTTAGTGACCTAAAGTTTAGGCTAGGTCGGTCCACACAGCCCAATATTCGCTACCACTGGCTGGTTCCTCGAGTTTGTGCTTAGTTATGCCACACGCCTTAACCAAACTTACACCAAAGAAAACCTTAGTGGGTTCTTCTAAGTCACACAATCTTTGCTAAACTTGCACTAAGGGATTTGGCTCACGCAGAACCAACTAAGAGTAATCACACACAAGTTGAATACAATTAGTTTTTGAGTAGAACTAAACTTTTATATATATTCAAACTCGAATATTTACAATGGCCTAAGGACTCTACTTATAGTACAAAATAGACTATTCTGTAAGAAGACAAAATACACAAACTAGAACCTATTCGGCCTAACGTGGACGTTTGGTACGACTGTGACCAAGGATATTTCGCCAAACCAAGACAACGTGAATGGTTTTTACTGGAGACAAGTGGCAAACTCAATCTTCTTCATACCTCTTCGTGGTTTCCAAATGGAAGAATTGATGACCTCAGTCTTCCAACAACCTCATCTTATAGAATGTTCGTAAGCTTCCATTCTGGCATTCAGGTGTCGAACTATTTCGCCCAACCTCCTCTCCCCTTCGACGAATTTGAAGTCTTCAAAATATCTAACTTCATGAATTTGTTAGTTCATAACGCTCTCCTTGAAATTCCCATCTCCTAGATGTCCATCGTTTCGCCAACTTGTTGTCCAAGTCATCATCGTCCTTGTCATAGTGTACTATCGACATAGTCATCTTCATGACTTATTAATCATGCTCTAATGTAGTTATTACACAACCTATTATGTCCTAAGATAATAGCTAAGATAGTAAATAAAGATAAGCTAAAAGAGTATACAAGGTCTCGGCCAAGATCAAACAAAAAAGCCGAAAATACAAAACTTCTTAGATCATCACGTCACAACTCAACCTCCATTTCATTTTCCATACCACGTTAGGCATCTAAGTGTATAATGAGATGTCATTGTTGCACTCTTAGTAAAATACCTCTCGCTTAGTTTAGGAGTTTAAGTCTGTGGGCTTTCTTACATTAATCCCACTCTGATCAGTTATATCAACTAAATGAGATCACAGGTTTATCGATGCACATAATGTTCCCACATTAAACCACGGGTCTATCGATTCACATAACGTTCCCACATTAAACTACAAAGAAACCCTGCACTCCACATTATCAAAATACGAACTTTATCGCCTTCAATAGTATCATAACACGCCAGATAGTCATAATCTCAAGTAAATTTAATAACTAAGCCCAATTGATCATTAATTCATTAATTGACAAAAGCCCCAATTCTAACTCTAGAAATTCCCAAATTCTCCAAAGGATTTCTAACATGAAATTGAATGATTAAATAATACCCACTAGTCTAATACAATGCTAGTTTACAATATCAATAACAATAATCCACCCCCAAATTCCAAATTTCACCCTCCTATTCTATTTCCCCCAACTAAGAATCATACTTAGGATAGAATTTAACTAATACACATAAATTTAAGGGTGTAAGGTTACCTTAATGATGAATTCCCTTGAATCTTCAAGAATATCTACTACCCAAGCTCCAATCCCAAGTAGAGTGTTTATGGGGAGTGGAATTAGATTATAGGTCATTAACACTTTATAATCTAAAAAGTGATCCCGCTCTAGGAATTGACTTTATCGAGAGACCCACTTCTACAGAAACCCATCCGCTAAGTGCGAGGTCACTTAAAGTATCAATCACGACGCGTATGACACCAAGAGGCACACCGCCAGAAGGAATTTGTCCACGTGTCGACCTTCTTCAAGACACGGTCGCCTCTCTTGCAAGAAAACCTCCGTAGAGGCGGACTTCCGAAAGTCGACACATGGTCGCTGTAACACCAAAGAACCAACAATAGTCCAAAACTCACCAACTCCCCACAAACACCGAAGACTCTGACCTCTCGGATACAAACCAAACATACATTCCTATCATAAAATACATTCTAGACTTGCTCACACACTCGAAATTCTCAGAAAAAGGTCTCTAAGGCTTGAGTTTGACTAAAGTCAACTCTTAAGTTCTAATTTCAGAATTTTACAACCAACATCCTAAAACAAACTTAACCAAAGGCTCGAATAAGTCATAAACGTTGTTTCGGAGCTAATGGAATCGATGAAACTACAAAAAGAGTGCATTTACCAAAAAGTCAACTACGAGTCAAACTCCTTTATTCTCTTAACTCGATTTCTCAAACCTACCAAAAATGGATCAAAACCTACCCGATCAACTCAAGAACCATGCCACCCATTCCTACAAGTCACAAGCAAGCTAATAAATACTCGAGAAGGGTAATTTATGTGTTTCAAGGTAAATAAGCAAAACAACTTTTCAAGTCGTTACATCAGGTACAACATAAATAAACGTTCGTCCTCGAATGGTAAAGAAAAAGATATACATGGAGTATCGAATAGCTCGGGATAGTTAGTCTACATATCAGACGTAGTCTCCCATGTAGCCTTCTCCACCGTGATTCCTCCATCGCACTTTCATAAAAGCTATTTCTCGACCTCAACATTCGAACTCGCCTCGCCCAAGATAGCTACATGCCCTTTCACATAAGCTAAGTTCTAGTCCACTATCACCAATCCTATATATCACATGAGAATCATCAAGAACACATTTCTCAAAGATCGACACATGAAACATGTGGTGCAAACCTGATAACTCAAAAGGTACAACTAACTCATAGCCACCTCCACAACTCTATCCACTATCTCAAAAGGACTAATAAACTCACTAAGTTTTCCTTCTTTTCAAACCTCATCACACCCTTCACGGGTAAAACCTTCAAAGAAACTCGCTCTCCGCTTATAAATTCTAAAGTGGCAAACCTCCGATATTCATAGATCTTATGATGTAAGTAAGGAAGGGGTGGTGTTTGGTGTGTTGGTTGGTGAAATTGGGTTGCCCGAAATTAGATAGCGCTCTGTTCTCGCTCACTGACAGGTGGTGTTTTGTGATTATTTCAGATAGTTGTACTTAGAAATGGATTTAGGTGTTTTGGGTTGTCACGGGTGGTTTAGTGGTTTTAGATAAGGTTTGTATTTGGTGGTTTGCAGTGATAAGGCCATTTAACAGACTGAACCAAATGAGGTTCTCAGAGGTGTATTATAGTCGGGTAGCATGGTGTTGATGATTGTTTCGGAAGTTGTAGAGAAAGCGGTCAAGGAATTTATGTAGTTTTTCGGGTACATTGATGGTGGCTATGATGATCGGGTTTTGGTGATTTAACGATGGAAAGACCCTGGAACGATCGTAAACATGAGGTTCCGAAGTTTATTTAAGGGATTGTTTGGGTTATCGGGTTTGGACGATTGTGTACATGTGGTTTCGCTGTCAACCTTCGGGAGGGTATTTGTGAAGCACCGGGAGGTAAACGTGGTCGATATATGTAAGGTTGGGTGATATTGAACACGAGTTTCCGATGCAAGCTCGAGTGAAAGCATGGTTGATTTGGTTAAGTGTTAGTTTGGTTGATACGGTTTAAGTGAGGTAAGGTCAACGAGCCCAAGGATAGAGACGCTGGTTACCGCCCGAGTCTACACCAAGGATAAGGTGACCAAATCCACAAAGTCAAGATCGGGTTTGCTAAGTGCCCGTGAACTAGCCAATCGAGGGTGATCTAAGCCCTTTAAATGACTCTAAAGCTTAGGCTAGGTTGGTCCATATAGCTCTAACGCTCTTCTTACCACGCGGGTTCCTCAAGTCGTATTGACAGTCACATAGTCCCAACCAAGACTTACACTTGGGGAGGGGTGACCCACACATGATCGATATGTTTCAACACACAAGTTGAAAACACAAGTTTATATTTAACTCAAACTAAACATGTCTAAGTAATATAACCTAAGGCCCTATTTATAGTACCACAAGGAACATTCGAGAAGGAAAAAATAAGGACACAAATACACTAATTCATCCGACTGAAATGGGAACCGTGGGGGATTGGTCGTCGCTTTGGGACCAAGTCGCTCTCATTATCATGAGTACAACGTGAAAGAGTTTGGCCTTTCGAGACAATGGTAAACCCAAACTTCTTCACACTTCCATCAGAGTAACCAAGTAAGAGGGAATGGATTTGGCTTCTAGACTTCATCTTCTTTGAACTATTTTAGAAGCTTCCATTCCTCGCACCAACGTGATGACTCTCGCCATTCTTTAATCTTCCTAGACCGGTTGACTCAGAATTGGATGGTCTTCTTGGAAGCTTCTTGTTCTTGCCACATTATCGTCCAAATCATCCCTTGTCTTTGTCATGGTGTATTCTCGGCTACCTCTCTTCTTGTAAGTGCCATCTTGGATTGAAAAAGATCTTATCCATGTTTGGAGGTCCTCTCAGTTTGTCCTCTTATTAACTTGTATTTAAATGTGTCCTAATGAAAATAAATAGCTAAAGGAAAATAACAAGCTAAAAGTAAAACAAACACGGTCTTCGGCCAAGACCTACATACAAAGACAAATATAAACATGTTCTTGAATCTTCACGTAATAGTTCCAATTCCATTCCATTTCCATGCCATAAGAAGCATATTACCATAGTTGATCGACCATCTTTGGAATCCCGAGCTTATCACCTCGAGGATAGTATCGAACCTCGGTCTACGGATTTTTACATCATCTCACGTCCGCTTCCGGGTTATATGGTGATTCTCGATCACTTAACCTTATCCAAGAATTTCTCAAAAGTCGCTTTCCCAAGGTCGACTTCAAAAGCATCAAACCATCCGATGGTAATGACACTTCCTACCATACAAGTGCCTCAAATGGTGCCATTCAATACTCGAACGGTGATCATTGTAAGAAAACTCCGCCAATGGTATATATCGTCCCAATGACCACCAGAGTCAATCACGCAGGCTCGCAATATGTCATCAAAAACTTGAATAGTCCGCTCAGACTGTCCATCAGTCTGAGGATGAAAGACTGTACTAAGCTTCACTCTAGTACCCAACTCCTTCTACATGCATCACAAAAGTGAGAAGTAAACTACGCACTTTAAAAATGATAGAAATAGGCAACTAATGAAATCGACTATCTCTGATGTAAATCCTAGCTAACTTCTCCGAATTATAAGTAGTCCGAACTTGAATGAAATGGAAAGATTCGATAAATCTATCCATAATGACCCATATAACATCAAACTTGCACAAGGTAATGGGAGATCCTACCACAAAGTCCATGGCAATCGCTCATACTTCACTCTGAACGAGCATCCTCTCAAGCACACCACCATAACCACACAAACTTCTAAGAATTATTTTAGACCACAAATTTTAATCATTTTTCTTTCTTTCTTAAACTTTGGTTCTAATCAAATAAGCCACAAACATTTAAGCCACATATATTATTATGTTTTACTTAATAATACGTGTTTCCTGTTTTACCAACAAATTTTGGCCACCTTCATAAATTGACACCATATTTGATGTTCAAATCAAAGACAATATCTTAATGATTACTTGCGTATTTTGATTTAGAAATTTTAATTAAAAAATAAAAATTAAAACAAACGAGGCAAGTCTGCTTGGACAAGCGCCTAAAATTACTTATTTTGAAAAGTATTTTTTTAAAAGTGCTTTACAAAAAAATACTTTGGGTGAGAAGCAGTTTGTGTTTGACTAATTCATTCGAAAATGGCAGATTGTGTTTGTCTAATCTTCTTAAAAAATGCATTTGAATGTCATATTATCAAAAAGGACAAGTATCGATGAATGTTTGTTATTAAGATTATTTTATAGAGAGAAATTATTTTTAATATCTATATGAAAGACTTTAATTAAATTTTTACAATTATTTAATTAAAATTTTAAAGTTCATAATAAATTTTTTAATTAATATAATACATAGATAAATAAAATAAAACTATTAAATATTGTTATAATATCAACATGGTGATTTAAATATACTACTCACCGGTCTCAATTTATGTGGCATCATTTGAATTGACACAAAGTTTAAGAAATAAATGAAGACTTTTGAAATGTGTGATCCAAAATAAGTCTTATATACATACGCACAGAATCATCTCATAAAGTTAAAATGTTTTAAAATATGTAATGCTGACATTCTTTTATAGACCAAAAGGATACTGTGCCACATAAATTGGGATAGAGGGAGTAAAGGACATCAACCAAGATAAAATTTAAAATCATTCCACAAATTAAAATTGTAACACCTCGTACTTTCGGTGATGATTTAAGCATATAGGTGTATGTAAGTACCCGAGTTTTGGAAAGTTATGTCATATTCACGCATGCCAATAAAAAGCTCAATATATAAAAGGATGCGCCCGAACCTAATTTATGACCTATCGACTAATTGATGACAGTGATCGACTACTTACCAATGTTGATCGGCTAATTGATAAATCGGCTAATCAATAAATTGACTAAGTGACAAATCAGCAAATGGATGAATTTTGAGTGGGGGACAAGATTATTGGATAAATATTACATGGACATATTCCATGAATAAGTGGAAGAAAGTCATATATATACCTACACGTAAGTGAGATTATGGCACAAATATGAATAAGGAGGCATTGACAATTACTAATAAAGAAGTGTAAAGGAGAAAACATGTGTATCTCTCAAATTAAACCACGTGTAAAATAGAAAGAAGGTATATCTCTTAGTCACCGTCACTAATTGAGAATTCATTTAATACAACACTGCAACATATATTGCTTGGATAGCGGCAACTTAAGAGAAATTTCTTTGAACAAAACGTTCAAAGGGGGGCCACGACCAAGCATTCTTTGATTAAGTTAAAATCTAGTTCATTTATACTGAGATATATCTATATACATATGAGGGCACAAACACATATATATATATATATATGGCGACAATATGCCTTCCTTTAAAAAAGTGAATGAAAGTGTAAATCTTCTCAAGGAAATTATATAGGTTTTGCGCACCACTTCGGTCTCGTTGTTCCATTTATTGTTGAGTTGTAATCCGGGTTTCTTCAAAGGGAAGTAAGGTGGAAGAAGAGGGTTTCTTGAAAGATAAGACCGTGGTGCATTATGGACTGCTTTAGTTGTATTGTGGACAAAAATGACTAAGGTATATTAAGACAAATCCTTCTTCTTTTGACATGTTTCATGTAACGAAATGTAACCATGATATTGTTCCATAAATTATTCTACTCTTAGTAGTTAAGAAAGTTCATGTTATTGATTCCTATGTTAAAAACATGTCTAAATATGTTCTTAAATCCTCATTGAGGTATGTGGAAAAAATGTTGATATTTTCAATGTTAGCTGAAGATACAAGGATAATATGTCATCCGATGAGTTAAGAATGTTTCATTTCCATTCATGCATTTGTATTATATTCATGTATTACCTTGGACCCACATGTGTTATATGCACTACTATATGGTATCAATATATATATGTATGGGATGGAGAAAAGGGAATGACATTATATACGCACACCACCTGTAGTTGGTACAAACTAACAAAAAAATGCCTAAAGAGGCCGATATGATATGATGCCCAAAGAGGCTAATATAATATGATGAGCATGGTCAGGAAGATGCCCTTGTATGACTAGTATATATGTATTACTGCATTTACATCATGCATAACATTTAGGCATTCAATATATGATATGATGCCCACAGAGACTGAAATGAAATGATGTCCATAGAGGTTGTTATGAGAAGGAATATGTCCTTGTGTGGCCATTGTGCATAATATTTAGGCATATGTATTAGGGCCCTCAGAAGTATTACTGTTGGTTAGCCATTTTCGTCGCCTGTTGTTGTCAGCTATTTTTGTCGGTTGTTGGTGTTATCGGCTGTTGCTACCGGATGTGTTTGTCGGCTAATTATGTCAGTTATTTCTGTTTCAGCTTGTTATATTCATGTTATGCTATTATTCATGTCTGATATACTCAATACATCAGTCGTACTGACGTCCCTTTTATCTAGGAACGCTATGTTTCATGTCGTAGGTTCAGTTAAAGAGGGTGATGATTTGCACTAGTAGGTTGTTGGTTCAACTGATATTGGAGCACTCTACTTGATTCAGAGTTGTAATGTCTAGCCATGGTATGGTATTTTTCATATGCATACATGTATGCGGGCCCGCCCCATCCTTGTGATGTCATGTACTCTTTGAGGCTCAGATAGATGCTTGTGTATAGATGTCGCAGATGGCCCGCCGCCGTGATTTATATGTCATCCAAATATTTGGCAACGATATCAGGCCATGATTGATTTCGGCAATTGTAAGTATATGAATAGTCAGACGACATGTAAAGTCCGTGCTCACATGTTCTCCGGTTGGGTCGTGATAAATTTGGTATCGAGTCGTTCTATCCTGCGGATGCTCATGTTCGTCTAGTAGAGTCTTGTTTATAGGTTCAGAGCACGCCACATTTATAAACAAGGAGGATATAAAAATTTAGGATGGTTTTCATTCTTTTATATCATAGATCGTGCAAGAGAGTCAGTCTTATGAATTTTAGTTAATACGCCTATTATATCATAGAATGTCGATTACCAAAAAGACTTTGCTAGTTCATATTCATAGCCAATAACGAGTGACTCTATCGACGATTGATACGCCGTAAGTGGCAAGATCTGTAAAAAGTTTCAAGATTATGAGAAGTTGTCTCACTTATATACGGAAGAGATAATGGAAGCCTGAAAAGCGGAGTAAGTAAAGGAAGTACTAAAGACCGGAATGCAGAAGATTGTAAGGGTTTTTTCATACACCTTATTGTATTTAAGATTATAGCAATGCCTTCTTCCAATAGGATTATGATTAGCAGGAGATTGAAGTTGGATTGAGTATAAATACGAGTAGCATGCTCTCTATTGGGACAGATCCTTCAGAGGATATGGGTAAGTTGCTTTCCCAGGTATCGACGAAAGCACCAGAGAAGTTGAGGGAAACTCATGTACCATCAGTCCTACCACCAGTTCCGTCTGATAAGGATGTAAGGAAATTAGTGCAGGTATTGAATCAATTGATTGCCTCTCAAAAATGATTTCATCCTAGAGCATCTGATAGAGATAGGCCCTTGAGGGGTCATGGAGCTCATAACCTAGGAATTTATCAGTCAGGGATCGCCGATATTTAAAGGGTTCAAAGATGTCAATATCTCGTGGTCAAAGTTGTTGTAAAGGTCGAGTGAGACCGCCCCACCTATCTTTTAGTCAGTGAGGTCGAACGCATACCAGATTATGCCGCAAAGGTACATAGTATTGGGTTAGTGTGGCAGTCATGGCCACAACATTCTAAAATATTCCAAGTTGATGCGTAAAGGTAAGGATAAGATGGGTATGAGTTGTACATATGTAAAACAGAAGACATCATTAGAAGGTTTAGTAGGTTATGGAAAGCTACACATTTTACAGTGACTCTTGCTAATTAGAATGATGGAATACGTTATGTACGTGTGACTTAAATTGTGACATCTTATCTGGAATAGCCCCAGGATATCATTAACGAGAATGGATTGCCACAATCGAATCATCTGAAGAGTGATCATCAGTAAATTTAAGAAGATCACGTAAAGTGATGTACCCAGAATAGTGAGCCCAAGTCATATATAAGGATCAAATTATTCACGGTAGTGAAAAGGGACATAGGTCTCTCGTCCGTGCGTAAGAGGTGATACCACGTATTATTGAGAATTATATGTATCAACGTTATAAACTAAATATATGTTATCTGTATTGGACTGGTAAGGTCTTCGACTTTATTGTGCAACATGTTACAATTCTAAAATAACCATGGATAACAATAGTGTGTTAAGGGAAATCGAGATGAGAACTATGGAATAATCAAGAATGGTCATAAGGGATATGAAGACGGTTAATAAGTATGAATGGAATGGTAAGATCAAGTATCAAGGCAGAAACGTTCTCCGTTTAATAACGAGTAGAAGGATTGATTACGAAAATAAGGATAAAGGTGTATGAGATTATAGTCATGCATGTTTCATAAAGGTATGGTTATTTCAGAACGTCGTAAGGTACAATGATAGATGAGGGACAGTAAGAACTCTTCGGCAAGAGGGGGCGATTTTCTGGTGTTTAGGAAGAGAGTATGAGAGGTACTTGGAGAAAAGAAATTTTCCCCAAGACAACTTGAAACAGAAATGTAAAGGTCAGACAAATGAGCACTCGGTCGATGAGAGATCTAATAATGATAAGACAAGAAATCTTGAGAAGTCATGGTATCATGTAACACCGTGAATTGGATCTAAACATACGAAGTGTTGGTTCCATAACTTATGCAATGCATCTTCGTAAAGTATGTAAACAGAAGTAACATTGACTAAAGCTCAAGATTAGCGCCTAAATAGGTGAAAAGGGGTCAATGGCGCCTATGGATACATGATAGACATCAAAGGTATATGTCAAGAGATATTGACATTATGATAAAAATAAAATGTCAGTCAAGCACAGATTGTCTATAAGCATTTCTGAACTTACTAAATGTTCTACGAAATAGATAAAGTAATGGATTTACAGCTTAAACAAGATTCAGGAAATCTTTTCCAAAACGCCATTGACATAAAATCTTACCATGAGGCAAGTGAGGGAATTTGAATCTAAATATACCGACTGTGCTGGATATAGTAGGCCAACGTCATGTGATGTAACTTTAAGGAGTAGTAACGTCAAGGATTGAAATCAGAAGCAATGTTCGAGATTACGTATATCAGAATATTTTAGAATTAAGATAATTATGACAAGTAAGAGAATGAGTGAACAAGTGTCAAGAGAAGTAAGAAAAGAAGGTTGTTTGTAATCATGAGTAGTGAGAAAGTTTCAGACTTTGAATGAGAGTTAATTATGATGATACGTGCACTTTAGATTCGATGACATTATCCATAAAGTGTTTAGGATTGAGATACCACAAATGTAAGAGTTTTTAGTACACCAGCTAGTAAACAAAGCTAAATGGACAATAGAATCATTCACCCATAAACGGCTTGACTAATGTGAGGACGAAGGAAAGAAGTTGGCGGGAAGGAACATATCAGTTAGCTAAATGGGAGTCTGACTGGAGGATTCAGATAGTGATAGCCCTATGACTCAGAATACAACAGGGTCATCCCCTATACTAGGAAAAAAGAATGACATGACGAATATCCCATTATTTTTAGAGAAGATCAGGAGATGTATCTAACAAAAGAAGAATTGTAACCTTTGAGAGTAACGAAGGTCCATTGCTCACAAAATTTCGTCCACCTCGAATCTACTAAGATGTGTTATGATCTTAAAAGTAAGTATTGATGGAACAACATGAAGAGGAACATCACGGAGTTGGTAGTTCAGTGTCTTAATTATCAGCAAGTATAGAGCATCAAAAGCCCGATGACTTGACTCAGAACATTAAGATCCCGATGTGAAAATGCGAAACAATTAATATGGATTTCATTACAGGTTTACCTCACTTTTATTGAGATTTTAATTATATTTGGGTGACTGTTGGTGGATTAACTATCTACACAGTTGAGGAAAACATGAAGTTGTACGTTAAGAAGGTTGTTCGCCTTCATGGTATGCCTATTTCTATTATCTCTGACTGAGGTGCACAGTTCACAGCTAAATTCTGGAGATCATTACAAAAGAGGTTTGGGCATTCAAGTTAATCTTAGAATAATTTTCCACCCTCATGCAAACGGGCAGGTCGAGCGTGCGATTCAAATTCTTGAGGACATGCTATGAGCTTGTGTATTGGACTTCAAGGTAAGTTGGGATGATCATTTACCCCTTATTGAATTTGCGTACAATAACAATTATCATGCTAGCAGTAAAATGTCTCCATATGAGGCTTGGTATAGATGGAAATATAGATATCCTATTGGATTGTTCGAAGTAGGCAAATCAAAAATATTTGGGACTGACCTAGTGGACCAAGATATGGAGAATGTAAAGCTTATCTAAGAACGACTATTAATCGCTTAGAGTCGTTAGAAGTTGTATTCAGATGTGCGACAACTGGACTTAGAGATTCAAGTAGATGATTGGGTATTTTTGAAGATCTCTCCTATAAAAGGAATAATGAAGTTTGGGAGAAAGAGATAGCTCAATCAAAAATACATTGGGCTATATCGCATAATCCGATGAATAGTCCAAGTGGCTTACGAATTGGACTTGCCTTCAGAGTTAGAGTTTGCTCATCTGATTTCCATGTTGAGAGCAAGTATTGGATATTCTTTTCGAATTGTAAAATTGATGATATAAAATATTACAGAGGACCTATCATATGAAGAGGTTCATATCTCAATCTTAGATCGACTAATCCGCAAGATGAGGACTGAAGAAGTAGCCTCTGTGAAAATTCTTTGGTGGAATAAGAACGTAGAAGAAGTAACATGGGAGGCGGAGGAGTAGATGAAACACAAATGTGCTTACCCATTTTAGACTAATATCGAGGTTTCTGAAGAAGCATAATGTGAGCTCTATTTTCCTAGTATTATATTTAATGCTTAAGGACCATGAGAGGTCTGATATAATGAGGTATGTTGTATTATATGGCCCCGTGGAAAAATAGTTGTGCTTTCTGGTTACGTGATGGGGATTAGATATGGCACCCCAACATTTGAGGATCAATGTTTCTAAGGGGGAGAGGATGTAACACCCCGTACTTTCGACAGATGATTTAAACATCTAGGTGTATGCAAGTACTCAAGTTTTGGGAAGTTATGTCATATCCACGTATGCCAATGAAGATCTCAGTAATTTAGGACCTATCGACTAATGGACGATAGTGATCGGCTACTTGACAATGTTGATCAGCTAATTGATAAATCGACTAATCGATAAATTGGCTAAGTGACAAATCAGCTAATGGATGAATTTTGAGTGGGGAACAAGATTACATATTCCATGAATAAGTGGAAGCAAATCATTTATATACCTACACGTAAGTGGGATTGTGGCACAAATATGAATAAGGAGGCAGTGACAATTACTAATAAAGATGTGTAAAAGAGAAATCATGTTTATCTCTCAAATTAAAGCACGTGTAAAGTAGAAAGAAGGGATATATTTTAATCACCGTCACTAATTGAGAATGAATTTAATACAATAGTGCAACATATGATGCTTGGATAGCGGCAACTTAAGAGAAATTTCTTGGAACAAAACGTTCTAAGGGGGGCTACGACCAAGCATTCTTTGATTAAGTTAAATTCTAGTTCATTTATAGTGAGGTATATCTATATACATATGAGGGTATCAAACATATATATATATGGAGACAATATGGCTTCCTTAAAAAATCAAATCAAAGTGTAAATCTTCTCAAGGAAATTATATAGATTTTGCGCACCGCTTCGATCTCGTTGTTCCGTTTATCGTTGAGTTGTAATCCCGATTTTCTTCAAAGGGAAGTAAGGTGGAAGAAGAGGGTCTCTTGAAAGATAAGATTGTGGTGCATTATGAGCTGCTTTAGTTGTATTGTGGACACAAAATAGCTAAGGTATGTTAAGACAAATCCTTATTCTTTTGGCATGTTCCATGTAACGAAACGTAACCGTTATATTATTTCATAAACTATTCTACTCTTATTAGTTAAGGAAGTTCATGTTATTGATTCCTATGTTAAAAGCATGTCTAAATATATTCTTAAATCCTCATTGAGGTATGTGGAAAAGATGTTGATATTCCCAATATTAGCCGAAGGTACAAGGATATTATGTCATCCGATGAGTTAAGAATGTTTCATTGTCATACATGCATTTGCATTATATTCATGTATTATCCTGGATCCACATGTGTTATATGCACTACTATATGTCATCCAAAATTGTCGGCTAGTTCTGTCGGCTGTTTCCGTTTCAGCTTGTTGGTATATTCCTGTTATGCTATTATTCATGCCTGACATACTCAGTACATCTCGACTGACGTCCCTTTTGTCTGGGGACGCTGCGTTTCATGCCTGCATGTTCAGTTAAAGAGGGTGACGATTTGCACTAGTAGGTTGCTAGTTCAGCTGGTATTGGAGCACTCTACTTGATTAAGAGTTGTAGTGTCACGTCAAGGTATGGTATTTTGCATATGCATACGGGTATGGCGGGGCCCTGTCTCGTCCTTGTGATGTCATGTACTCTTTAGAGGCTTGTAGACAGATCTCTTGTGTATAGTAATTGTGTATGGCCCTGTCGGTTGTGATGTATATGCCAGCCAAATATTTGGCAACGAATCTTGTGGCCATGATTGATTTCCATTAGCTGGTAAGTATATCAAGAGTGGTGTTCGGAAGGTAAGGTACGGATGCTCGTCATGGCCCTCCGATTTGGATCGTGACAAAAATTGAATACAAAAAATACAACATAAAATAAATAAAGAATTATAAATTATATGTTATTGGATTAGTGAGGGATATATTTGGTAAATATGTATTTATGATAGGGATATTTTTTGTCTAAAAGAAAAATAAATTTCTACTTCTGCTTTTTTCAAGAAGCAGAAATGTGATGTTTCTCCTCAACCGCAGAAAAACTGTTTCGGCTTCTACTTAAAATTATTTTTACAAAAAAGCCCCTTTAACCTCAAATGCTTGGCAAAAAAGGTTTTTAACCTTAAAATTACTTGGTCAAACAGGCTCTAAGTTACCCGTATGAAAAGAAAAATTGAAAACGATGAAATTCTCTTGTAAAAAGACAGCATAGCGGTCACAAGTTCCTCACTTGGCCTAGTTGTATCTGTTGCATTGTGCAGAATGCATGGTGCACGTGTTGTAGACGAGTCTTCAGCTACTCGCCAATTAATAAGAATCTATTAGTAACAGATTTTCATCGAGTATAGATTTTTTTGAGACATTTTCTAAAACTAGCTTCACATTATCAAAGACAAAGTTCCATACTGAAAATCTTTAAATCCTTCTTAATAGAAATATTTATGAGTAATTGTAATATCATGATGATTACTTGGGCTATACTAATTGAGTAGATATCCATACCATTAGACATGTTAAAGATCATACTTTCATTTTTCTTTAGCCATTGTTGTCTTTCATTCTTAAATATCTTATTGTGCTTAAATTATATGCTCCTCCGTCTCAATTTAAGTGTCTTGATTTAATTTTTAGTAATAAATATACTCCTATATGTTTATAAAAATTACACGTGTAAATACTGAATAAATTCTTACAAAAAAATAGTAATAATTAAAAAATGGTCTTTGCTTTTTAACTTTTGCAAAACCTTGTATTAATATCTTTAATTCGAAACATGGTTTTCTCCTATATAAACCGAGCCTCTAATCCCATTCTAACTCTTAAAACTATCGACTCACAAGCACCTCACCTCCACCTCTAGCACCTCACAAAGAAAAGAAAAGAAATAGTTTAGGACATAAACAATAACACACAAACATGGCTACTAAGTTAAGGTTTTCTTGTTTTTGCATGATGTTTTTCTTGTTAACAAGTTCAGTTGTGGTAGAAGGAGACTATGCATATGATTATGATGATGCATTTGCTCCGGGCGATAGTAAAGCTCCAGCGCCTGAGCCAGCACTGGCACCGGCACCGGGGCCGTCAAGTGGTGGTGGAGAGAGCAGGAGAGCTTTGGTGCCAGCTTTGTTTGCCTTTGGAGACTCATTGATAGACAGTGGAAACAACAACAAACTATTTTCATTTGCAAAAGCCAATTATTTCCCTTATGGCATTGATCTTGGTAGCCCTACTGGACGCTTCTCTAATGCTTACACTATCCTTGATCAGATCGGTAATTCCATTCCTCACTTCTTCTTTTTTAAATAAATGTTTTGGCTGATGTTTTTGTTCTTATTCTTATTCTTATTATTGTCATTATTGTTTTTATTTTTATTTTTATTTTTTTTTACGAAGGAACCCGCAGTCGCTACTCTTTCGAATGCGCATAGCGTAAATCCCGGGCTGACGCAATAGCCTGCAAACCAAGTCAGCCGATTAACCACACTTGGCAAGCCATGTGTGACAGGCTCAACCAATAAGGTTTATGCAGGGGATCGAACTTGTGACTCTGGCCCCGCCTACCAAGCATAATCTCCTACCTCATGTATTGTCATTATTGTTTGTCTCTTGTTTCTGTGGTTTAATGTACATCTTTTGAAGTTTGTCATTTTTCGTCTCTTTCATTTTTAGTCTTTTTTTTCAAACAAGAAGTATTTTTTAACCCTTCAATCGCTTCTTATTTTTGAAATCTTTATAAGCTAAAAATAAAATTTTATTGGGAGTATATATACTTCTTTTCGTTTTCTCGAAAGTTATCAACATAAGAATTAGTCCATCCCTTAATTTATGCGAAGGCGTTTAATTAGACACCAAATTTAAGTATTTTCTTCGTCTTAAATTATTTATCGTTTTTTATTTACACGCTTCTTAATAAATATTAATTAATAGGGTCATTTGACATACTTTACCCTTATTTATGTCTAAGTTATTATCTCTCGTCGTTAAATATTTACTCTATTTATATGTCATCTTCATTAATGACAAAAGGTAAAATGGAGAAAAAATAATTAATTATGTCTTGAACTTCTGAAATGATAAATAATTTGAGACAACTATTTTTAGCAACCATGACAAATAATTTGAGACGGAGGAAGTATAAAATATTTTAAAAAAAAATTGTGATCTAAAATACTCCTCCTTCCACTTTTACTTGTCCATCGTACTAAAAGAAAAGATGTCCAGTTTTACTTGTCCAGATTGAAAACCAAGGGATAAGTTACCATTTTATACAAAATTCGAATCTCCGCTGCCTCCTTGAAAGAGAGATTTTCTAAACGACTAGACGATGGGGACCTGAACTTCATTGCCTACCCGCACGCGAAGAGAATGTGTGTTGTGTCGTGGGTTAGTTTCGAAGTGGGTAGCGAAGAGAGACCATAAAAATGATTCATTTGGATCGACGAACATGTAACAAGCTACACCAAACAAGAAGTGTAGAACAATTAGTTTATTAGGACCACCGTTGTATAACCATTCATCAACGGATGCCGCTTCCCATCATAGATTCTACATCTTGAAACCAAGTCAATTTTGGCGCCGCTTTATGACAATGAAACCAACCCGCAAAAAAGCATTAACGCTGGGAGTACAACTTTCATCAAAGAAGTATCCCATATGATATTCTCACTACTACAGAAAAGCGCTTGCATAGCGCTTTTAAGCGCTATCTAAGATAGCTTAGATAGCACTTAAATGCGCTATGCAAGCAGGCTACTACCTTAGCGCTTTTCTTGCATAGCGTTTAAAAAACGCTATGGTTGTATAATTCCGATAAACATTATATTTTGAAAATATTGCTTGCATAGCGCTTAAAAAACGCTATCCAATCTGTTTTTTTTACTTTTTTTTTGGTAATATCCCTGTTTTTTCACGTAATAAATAAAATATCAAAAAGATAACAAAAAAATACTCATTCAAAATATAATATAATATAATATAATCATTCGCATAAAACATAATAATATATTAAAAAATAGTATCTCAATCATTAGTAGCTTACAATCATTAACTAATAACAATACGACATAGGAAACAAATACATCAAAATACTAACTAATAGCTTCAACCTTCCATTTTTTCTTTGAGGAATCGATTGTACAAGTAGCCTGCCCAATTAATTCGAATTTTTTTCATTTTGCTTGGAGGATAAACTTTGAATGGTGAACTATGAACAAACTGCAAAACATAGATGTTGCAAAAACATAATTAGAATAGAAATGTCCAATAAATAAACATATATACTTACACAAATAACCTCATACAAATATGGTTGGGTATGAACAATGACTTAGATCATAACAATGTATTTTCACCAATTTCCTATGAAAAGTTCATTAGAAGGAGGATGTCGCGGGAACACATTAGTTGTTCGCTCTTAGGTTGGGTAGTCAGGCCACAGATGACTCACCTTCGAATAGAAGAGTCGAAAAAGAGGGGGGAGACCTGCTGTTCCCGAAGGATATTGTCTATCCTTGGTAAATATGATAGAATTAGTGGTTTATAACTACAGCGGATGTGAGTTATTCAGATTTGCTTATCTCCAGCTCACAAAACTCCTCCACCCCTTTCTTATACTCTTCAGATAATTGATTCGCATTTACCAGTCTCGATTCATCAAGAACAATACTATAAAAATCAGATAATATATACAACAATGAATTTAAAGCACTTTGAAGTCTTCAAGGCTCAACTTTCCCTCACATAGTACATATATAAGAATCTTAAACACATATGAAGTCTTTAAGACACTACTTCCCCTCACATAAATTATAAGTATGAAATTTAAGCATATTTAAAAATTTAATGTATACACATCACATGATTCATATATATGAATTTTTAAACACATATGAAGTCTTTAAGGCACGACTTCCCCTCACATATATCACATGTATGAAATTTTGGCATATTTAAATATTTAATACATAACGACACATCACATAATGCATACATAAGAATCTTAAACACATAAGAAGTCTTTAAGGCACGACTTCCCCTCATATTGTCATACTGCCAAGTATAAAATGAAGATCGATATACTTCCATAAAGAGGAATACTTGTATCACCCGAACTCAAAATATCCTCAATGAAACAGCAAATATAATGACCACAATGAATGCTATCGATCTGCCTTGGACACTATGAAAAATAACGTCCAATGTTAATTTATTATCATATCTTATATATAAAAAATTTCAAAATTATAAAGTAAATACCTGAATATTTGACCAACTGAATCTATCAGATGTCGCTTCATCGAGACTAACACCTCGAAGAGTCTGATACCCTAACATACCCCTATTTTGTTTAAAGTAAATAATATTATACACATGTATATATATAAATTAGTAATGTAAAAAAATTGAAGAGCTAATTACCTTTCAATAAAGTTTTTCAAATTCGGACATTGTGAATAGCTGCATTTCGGAGCTGGATCCATAAAGTATATCACATCCGTTTGGGTATTGATATCAACCAATACCCAATGTGAACTGCATAATACTTGAAAATTTTATTGTATTATCAGTTCATTTACAATGTGGTCTTGTAATGTCTAATACAATAATCATGCGAGTACTTGAGTAAATTATGAAAACTCAATTAAGATAATGTCAAGTAAAAGCATGCCTAGAAGGCTAGAAATAACTGAAGACAATATATAATAATTAAATATTATGTTAAAACTCACCCAACATTATGCGGCACCAATAATAGATGGTTTTTTCCTTCATGTTTGAGAAGACATTCGGCCAAATGATTGGACGTTGTTGCACTACCTATAATGGCCGCAAAATGGGGCGACACAAAAGAAAACTTGCTGGCCAACTCGACATTCTCGGAAAGATAAACTTCACCTAAATACCTTAAACAATACATAATACATAAGTTTTATAAAATATTTAAATATGGAGGGGGGAGACCTGCTGTTCCCGGATGATATTGTCTATCATTGGTAAATATGGTAGAATTAGTGGTTTATAACTACAAATGGATGAGCTATTCAGATTTGCTTATCTCCAGCTCACAAAACTCCTCCACCCTTTTCTTATACTCTTCAGATAATCGATCCGCATTTACCCAGTCTCGATTCATCAAGAACAATACTACAAAAATCAGATAATATATACAACAATGAATTTAAAGCATATTTGAAGTCTTCAAGACTCGATTTCCTCTCACATAGTACATATATAAGAATCTTAAACACATATGAAGTCTTGAAGGCACGACTTCCCCTCACGTAAAGCATAATAAAGATAAATTAACTTCGAATGTACAATGATACCTTCCGAATGCAATCCAAGCAATTTGTCTTTCAATTTTTTGAAAATCTACAAAAAAATCGAGAAGATCCCATTCATTAATAATTAATAAAATAAGATACAAATTCAGAAATCATCAAATATTCAATCATAATCTGAAAATTGAGGCTAAATGAGTTTCGTTCTTTACAATTATCAATATACACTTCAATCATAAACTCAAAATTGAGGCTAAACATAATGAATAAAAAGTATTGTTTCTCAAACAAATATACACTTCAAACCCTTGAAAACTCTACTGAACACAAAGATTGAAACATACCTTGACGCTCAAACTTCCTTCAATTCACTAACTCAACTCTTGCAAACTAAATTGGTATTACACTTGGGGTTAATAATGCACAAAGTAGGAGAATACCAAAACGGCAAGAAAAATTATGCTTAGATGGAATTGATATTGGCGGCAATTTCATTTTTGACGGAGAAGTTTAATTTAAGGCTTCGACGATATGGAATGAATTGAGATCGATTACTGTGTTTTTGTATTTCTTTAATCTTACATAGCGCTTCACTTAAATAGCGCTTCCAAAAGCGCTATCTAAGTGAGAATATTAATATTTTTGTATTTATAAAATAATTAGGTAACACAAATTCTAATAGCGCTTTTGCGCTTTAAAAAAGCGTTATGCAAGGAGTAACTTGCATAACACTTCAATTAAAATTTACGCAAAGTGCTATGGCTGTATTTTTTTTTTAGATTGTCTTTTTTTTTAATTTGAAAATTTGAAAAAGCGCTATGCAAGCTGTTACTTAGATAGCGCTTTTAAAAAGCGCTATCTAAGCAGCGTTACGGAAGTTGAAATCTGTAGTAGTGTCTATTAGTAAAGAGCCCTTGATCCTAGATAAATAAGAAGATATGCCTATGATTGGAAAGATAGTGAGCGATATTCTCAACTTAGTCTCTCAGAGGCCAGCTCGTTGTAACCCTAAAACACGGGGTTAGCGGAGTTAACCCCCTGCAGAAATACAACAAACAATTGGTTAATCAGTACTTGATGCCCCGAGCATAACGCCCACGAGAAAGAAAATCAAAAAAGAAGAATTCTAATTCACTCATAACACCAAGAAGCCCAAATTCAAATTGATTCTATTTCGACTATTCCTCGTAGAAAGATGATCAAACAACTTATTATTAAGTACTACTAATAATTTTCAATTCATTTTCCAATGGTGAGATGACTTATAATAATAAAAGATGATATAGTAAAATTATTATAAATGTTCAAAGTCAATTACTTTTACTAAATATATATAAATGTGTCATGTTTTTCGGATTTACTAAAAAGGAAGAATTACTATTTTTAAATGAATTGCCTTTACCCCATGAAATCATCTCCAAAATAAAAATTAATGTTTGGTTGTTTTTGAAAGAAGAATAAAAAATTAATGTTGTTTATTTCTGAAGCAAAATATATCGTTTCCGGTTTTCAACTTTCAAGCCTGAATTTTGATTTGTGTCTTGGCGTTCTTATGGATTTTCAAAGAACATAGAGCAACTGAACGTCAATTATATGGGCCTACGAAAAAGCTCCTAAATAGAGGAGATGCGTGTCAATTTTAGGCATGTTGGCCTTTCTTTTTTTTTTTTTTTTTTGAAACAATAATGTGTTTCTCTAAGTGATAGAAAAGGTTCTATATTCTAGGAAAAATAAAAATAGTAGAAAAAAGGGAGCCAGCTAAGCATTGGAGGAAAACTTATCGGCAATCATAATTGAGATCAGATTAATTTATTGATAAATTACTGTGAAGATACACACTAACTAACTTTAATTAAGTGATAAATTACTGTGAAGATACACTCTAACTAACTTTAATTAAGTGATAAATATTTATATAAAAACAAATGTCATGCATTTATTGTTTGTTTACCTTGAGTTGGCGAGCATAAGGCCAATATAAGATTCAAGTTCAAAATGTATTGACTATTTGTTTTTACTTTATTTAAGACATAATCCAAAAAATCATATCAGATTTCACAATTAGTCCTGCTCTCCCCCTTTGTTGAAATATATTATAGTATAAATACACGTATTGTATACAATATTTAATAACAAAGAATATTTTTCATCTTTTCCCAACTTCCTCTCTCTTTCGTTTCTTTCCTTTTCTTCCCTTTCACTTCAATTTCTCAATTCTTCTTCTTCAATCAATTATCATGCGCACAATCAACAATCAATATCCTCAATTATATATTTAACATGATATCAAAGCCTTAATTGATCTAATTTAGGTAATTCTTCAAGGATTAGAGGGAAATCGAGGAATTTAAATCGAAGAATTTCAGTTAGGGTTAATCGATGACTGTTTGATTGCTCTTTTTTCGATTGAACATTGAAGTTATCAATACCAAGGTGAATCGAGGGACTTCCAGTTTGAATTAAAACTGGAAATCGAGGGAATCCATTTCGCGATGAAGAACTGATCGTGATGACGAACTGGTTAGGTGATTTCGTCCTCAATTGATAGAATCTACAAGTCGATTTATGTTTCTCTATTTTCAAATTGATTTATGGTTGCAAATCGATTACGATCTCTGCTTTAATCGATTCGTTCGATTCGGATCTGCATCGAGTTTCGTTCGATTATGATTTCGTTTTACTTTGATTACGTCACATCGATTTTGAATTTGAGATCCACCAGATTTCTGAGTAAAATCAGTAACTACCGGGGCAGAGGTTACTGGAATTTTGCGTTGCAATGTAGTCTCATAATTGACCAGTTTGACACAAATCTCTTCGCATTATCCAGGAAATCGCTGGAAAATCTGCAGAGCATAAGCTTCTGATTGTCGATTTTCTAGTACGCACTTTTGCTCTTATAGGAGATACTGAGAGTTGTATAAACAATAGATTGATGGAAGGATCGAGGAATTTTCAGCTGCAAATCGACTGAGAACTGAGGGATACTTCGTCAGAAGCAATCTGGATTGAGTTGGAGATTACTTTACAGAGTTTTTCACAGGTCGATCAAATGTTCGATTTCCTGTTTTCATTTGTTTAGCTCAGGACAGGAGAACCGAGGAATTTCTAGCCGGAATTGGACTAGAAATTGAGGGAGACTCCACTGCATATCCGAGCCTATTATAAAAGCTTGCGTAGGGAGAATCGAGGAATTATCTAGTCCGAGTGTGACTAGAGACCGAGGGGTTCTTGCCATCGTTTTTGCAGGGAGAATCGAGGGATACTCTAGTCCGAGTGTGATTAGAGAACAATGGGTTCTTGCTGTCGTCTTTTGATAATTAGTTGTCAATTAATTACCAAGCATTCAAAGCAATTATTGGATAAATCTCTCAAAGAAGAATAATAACCATAAACATGCATTAATTCATAACATAAGTTTCTAGTGAATCAACATGGAAAGCCCTATAAGATAATTTGTTCCTAGCCATTGACATGACAAGAACTAATTCAAAGTTCATCATACAAAAACTGAAATAAAAGAAAAGAAAAGGAAAAGAAAGTACTAAATTATGGTCTCCAATCTCCACGCAAGAAAACCTTGTGTTGTGCAAGAAGGGGAACCATTAAAATCTGCCTAGGGTTCTCCTTTTATAGGCTGAAAACCGCCTCTCTTTTCCTTCGTGTCCGCCTGCATTTCGCCCAAAACTCGATTTTTCCGCGTCGCCGCGCGCTTCTCAGCCGCGGCCCGGAACTCAAGACTTCGGTGATTTGGCGCCGCCCGATTCTGGCTGCAGTAGCGCGGCGTACTGGATCCTCTGCAGCCTCTCTGATGATTAGGCCGCGCTACTGGTCCGAAGCTTTTGCCTCGTTCGCCACTTTCTCTGCTTTTAGCTCTGGAACCTCCTCTTTTGCCCTCTTTTAGCTCCTTTTCCGCCATTTGGCCATTTTAACCACTTTGACTCAAAAGAAAGAAAATCTATCCTAATACGACACTTATTTATACAAAAAGGGACAAAAGATTAACTAAAAACGACTCAAAAAGTGTATATAAAATACACCGATCAAATACCCCCAAACTTAACCTTTGCTCGCCCTCGAGCAAAGATAGAAATAAAGAAATAAAGAAATAAAGGACTCAAGAAACGAAAAATAAAAGACTCACTGACATTGATCACTTTTGCTGCATTTAGTGTTATCTAGAAAAACATGAAGGTTAGCAGAATAATATGCAGGAACATGTAACATGAAATTTTTCAGCACACGAAACACATTGAGCTAGATATTTCGCAAACTCATATTTATCATGCTTTAATGGAAGTCAATATACTAAATCATGCATATAAATTCAAAAATCCTATGGCATGCTTACTTGCTATTCTCCACTAATCCTGGATATGCATAAAAGAGATCTTCAGGACTTTAAGGGTTGTAATGTAGGCTTAGGTATAGGTAGGTAAAAATAGGCATTTTAGGCTCATTCTGCGTACCATAAGCTCTTTAGCTTTTCCATTTTTCCCTTTTCTTTTGGTTATTTTCTTCACTTCAATTCTATCTTTTCCCTCCTTTTGTTTTGGGAGAGTGAAGAGTATTATAATAACAAGCACCCCCAAACTTAGGCTTTTGCCTATTTCTTATTACTTTTTTATTGGGGTGCAACAAGCTCATTCACTCTTTTTGTCTCTTTTTTAACACAATTGATTCCACTACTTCACATTTTTACTTATGGCACAATCTGTGGAAATATAGGGTGTTAAAGAAGAAGTTTCAATTTTTAGGCTCAATGGGGCTGACTAGGGATATATTTAAAGTCCGGGATAGAAAAGAGTGGTAAGAATTGGCTATCAAAGAAATGCCTGAGTCATCTCCCTAACATGCATATCCTAACTATTTCGCCTCAAATAGCAAGCACTCATAACACATAAGTATTCATCATTTAGCATGCACAATTTAGGCAAGAAACTCCAAATAGACAGATTTTGTGAGTTTTTGGCATATCTAACCTAAGTATTTAGATAGTTGCTTCAATTCCATTACATTATTCCACCTTACTTCACTAGGTGTTTCTAGCAACTACAGCATACATGATCTTTTGACAGACAATTATGACTCAAAAAGAAAAAAAAATTGTGACTCAAAAATACATAAAAACAATAAAAAGACTTAAATAAAACATAACAAGACACAAATAAAACACCCCCAAACTTAAACCACACATTGTCCCCAATGTGTGTAGACTCAAAGACAATAAAAGAAAATAAGACACTTACAGACTTTGGCTAAAATGGTGGTGGTGGCGGTGGATAATGCATCGACCATTGATTGAACAGGGAACTCATCTCGTCAAACTGCTGGTGCAATTGTTGTTGCTCACCGCCACCCTTGCTCCTGTCTCAATTCTTGTTGCCCTTGTCGCAACTCATGTTGTCCTTGTATTACTGTGTCGAAATGTTGCATCATCATTCTCTGGTTTTGGAGTAACTGCTCCATCATAGGCACTGGAGGTTCTAATTCTGTGGTTGGCTGGTGGCTAGGCCCTGCTGCATATTGAGCCTCTATTTCAGGCTCATCTTCGTCCATTGCGGCCTCTGCTGCTGCTGCTGCTGGTTGTACTCTTCTTGCCGCTTTGGGGGCTTGGTGCAGGAAAGAGTGCATTATCCCATAGGACACAGGCAGTTGGTTTCTTTCATTAGTATCAGTGGGTAGGATTGGGACCCCATTCATGTGACATAACTTGGTGATAACTGAGCCATGTCCCAATCCACCTGTTGTCACCAACCTGCTGATTTCCTCAATGCTCTGCACTATTTCTTTCCCCACATCAATTGTTTTCCCCGTCATGATCCCATATATCAATTTGATCCTATCTTCTGGCACTCTGGTGAAGTGCGTTGATGGGATCAGACGGGCACTGATGAAATATAGTCAACCCTTGGCTGCTTTGTTGAACCGCACCGCCATCCCTTGACCCATTTCTTGCAAGATCAAATGCAGCCCCAGGGTAGCTCACTGTGTCTGCAATGTTATTCCAGTCGATGTTGGAGGTGTTTCTAGACCATGTTCTAAAGTAGTTCCAATCACAACTTTCTTCAACATCAACCGTCTTCAATTGTGTATTTATATCTTCTGTTGTCACAGGCACATAATTTCCCCTTACAAAGCACCCCCTTTCCACCTTCTCCGGAAAATTGGCATAGAATTCACGCACCATTGTTGTGTTCATTGGTGCTATCTTCTCCGGATTTACAAATCTCCTCCACCACCTTAACTTAATCATTGCCCGAATGGGCTCATAAACATCCTCTTCCCCAAACGACTCTCTCTGATAGTCCATTCCCCTTTCAGGGATTAAGGGCCTAGTACTCAGCTTTTTGTATCTTTGGAAGGCTTCGTAGCTCACAAACCTAGTATCATCGTAATGTGGGGCTGAGGTGGATGTGGAGGCTCTTCTTTTTCTGGTGGACATGGTTAAAATACTTTCTGCAGCTTACAACTTATTAGCACAAATGTTCCTCAACACAATCAATCACTCTAGTAGCTAAAACACAAACACCCCCAAACTTCAACTCTACTACCCAATACCCACACCCTCCTTGTCTACTCCTTCTCCAACTTCACAATCAATTTTTCAGCACCCAAACTACTTCACAATGCAACACTTCTCCAACTACTACCTCCTTTGACTACTAACAACTTTCAAGAAAAGGTGAAGATTACCTTTTTGATGGTGTTCTCCACGATGTTCTTGCTTCTAATGTTGATTTGAGGCTATGGAATGGAGCTTTGTTGTTTGAGATAGCTAAGGGTTTTAGGAATTTAAGAATTTTGGTTGTGGTTAGGTTTGATTTGTGGAGGATTTGTGGGTAATTTGTGGATTTTTCGTGAATTTTTGGAGAAGGGGGTTAGGTTTTGGTTTTTGAAATTGGGGCAAATCTGATTTCTGGGCGTTTTTAAGTTTCTGGATTTACGTTTCGGCGCCATGCCGCTTTTAGCCATACCAATGCTCGCACTCTTCGAGATTTTCGCGCTTACATGGGCGCCGCGGCGCCTTAGACTTGGCATTTTTCTGGATTTCTGCCGCGTTCGCTGGCCATGCGCTTAAACTTCAGCGCCGTCGATTCTTTTAGCGCCGCACTCGCTTCTGAAGCGCCGCTAACCCGCTTTTTTTCCGAAATCCCGCTTTTCTTCGCCGCCTTCGCTTTATTGGCCTGCACACAATCACAACACAAACACTAGAACCCAAGACCGTGAGACTGTTCTAGACAAAATAAAATAAACTAAAGACAGAAATTAAAATAACATAATTGAAAACGTTGGGTTGCCTCCCAACAAGCGCTGTCTTTAACGTCTTTTAGCCGGACGCAATTAACCGGTACGAGTGCCCATTGGATCCTTCTGCGAACTGCTTGCAATCCACAGATTTATTGCTGTAGGTCTCAATTTCCCTACGACCATTTGTTCAAACGAAGGCCTTAAACATACAATTATCCCCCAAGTACACAAGACAGGCTTGTCTTTTATGCTTTCTATAATGTAGGAATCCGTGAAATTTTCTACATCTCTCAACTCTAGGGGGTACCCTTGATGGTATGGGCTTCCTAATTGGGGATCAGCCATGATAGCTAGTGGTGTTTCTTCTGTAATAGGTGCAAGAAAAAGAATTTCCACAGAATCCAAGAAGGTAAATAATTGGATCTCTGCAATCTTTTCCTTTTCTACACCAACTATCTCACCAGATTCCTCAATAGTTGGGTTTGGTTCAGGCTCCTCAATTTGCTGTTCGCTGTTAAAAATGACTGCGAGTTCTCCTATTTGCAGTTCCAACTTCTTCATGACCAATCTCGTTTTGTCCATGAACTGAGTTTGATACCTAGCGAAACTGAGTATGGCTTCTCGTAATTCCTCCCTTTCTTCCTCTATGGTTGGAGCTCTATCATATTGACAGTAGAAATCCATGTCTAAAGGATCCTTGAGATGCATCAAAACCAACAACGGATCACGGCACACTTGTTTTCACACAATAAATACATAAAACGAAAAAAAGAAAATAAAAAAAAAAACCAAATTAGAAATTAAAAATAGATAAAATTGATATTGAACTATGCCTAATCCCCGGCAACGGCGCCAAAAACTTGATGCGCGAAAAGATGCACACACTTTAACGCAAGTGCACGTTATCGTGACAAGTAATATAGTCCTGGTAAGACCGAATATCGTCCACAAGGATTAGGATTCAAGTACCAACTATCTATCTTTTGGTATCTATTTGGTAAATTGATATTTGATTTTGTTGTTTATAACTAAGAATTATAAAGACTAATTTATCTAATGAGTTTACTTCAGTTGTGATGGGAATAGGGCTTCCATGTCTCCTCAACTATCCGCTTATGTTATTTATTAATACAACGAATTATGGTCTTCTTCTCTCGGAGCTAGCAGGTTTACGAAATCGTTTTATATTCCCGTTAAGGATATATAAACACTCAACCCCAGTATTGCACCTTACCTACCTTTCGGTGATAAGGATAACTCTATAGGAGGATTAAGAACTAAAACCTAGTTAACCGTCACGCACCATGCGCAAAATTAGGGTTGTTAAGCCTCTCATTAACACTACATAAATAATTGAGGTATTTTCATCCCCAATCCAAGAATGTCTACCCAACTTACAGCATATTCACAACCTCCTCCTTTCGAAGTTTAATTAGAAATCATATAAGGATAATTAGTTGTCAATTAATTACCAAGCATTCAAAGCAATTATTGGATAAATCTCTCAAAGAAGAATAATAACCATAAACATGCATTAATTCATAACATAAGTTTCTAGTGAATCAACATGGAAAGCCCTATAAGAGAATTAGTTCCTAGCCATTGACATGACAAGAACTAATTCAAAGTTCATCATACAAAAACTGAAATAAAAGAAAAGAAAAGGAAAAGAAAGTACTAAATTATGGTCTCCAATCTCCACACAAGAAAACCTTGTGTTGTGCAAAAAGGGGAACCCTTAAAATCTGCCTAGGGTTCTCCTTTTATAGGCTGAAAACCGTCTCTCTCTTTCCTTCGTGCCCGCCTGCAATTTCGCCCAAAACTGATTTTTCGCGCCGCCGCTTCGCTGGCGCGCGCCACGGAACTCAAGCACTTCGGGTGATTTGGCGCGCGCCCGATTCTGCTCGTGGCCAGCGCTACTGGATCCTCTGCAGCCTCTCGATGATTAGCGCCGCGCCCGCTTCGATCGCAGGAGGCGTCGCGGCGCTGGTCCGGGTTTTTGCCTCGTCGCCACTTTCTCTCGCTTAGCTCGAACCTCCTCTTTTTCCCTCTTTTAGCTCCTTTTCCGCCATTTGGCCATTTTAACCACTTTGACTCAAAAGAAAGAAAATCTATCCTAATACGACACTTATTTATACAAAAAGGGACAAAAGATTAACTAAAAACGACTCAAAAAGTGTATATAAAATACACCGATCAACCTCTGACCCGCGCCCTGACCCGGTTTTGACCCGAGTATGCCATCACGCTTAGTTTCATCAATTGCAATTCCCGCCCGAATTTCTTTTCCGCTGCACTGAGTAAATTTCCGTGTAGTGTGGAGGTACTAGTGATGCCGTGGTTGTCTTCTCTTAGTAATGTTCCGTTGTCTTCCGTTGACCCGTGATAGGATCGACCACCCTAGTAGCATAAGGGTGTCAATGGCTATCTGATTAAGCCTCCGCTGTCGGGAGTTTCAAGAGGTTCTTCCTGCGAGGCATGTGGTCGGTGTCATGGTCTTCAATCGTGGTCACTTCGGGAGGAATAATAGGAGAGATTACTCGATTGGATTGATGGACCGTGAAGTTTTCCGCTTCAAATTCACTAATATCCAAACTCTCAATTTCTATATTTTTGCCCCATTCATGTATCCTTTGCAGCATAGAATCATCTACTACATTCTCGAGTGGGATACGCAAATCTGGTGTGACATGAACTAACATCGTTGGGTCTGAAATTGCCAATTAGATTTTCTTCAACAATGGTGGACTACCGCCATTCTTTTTCTTTTTCGTTCTAGCCTTCGAACTTCCGAACCTCCCGAATCATCACGAGCGTGTTTAACGTTTAGTCTTTTCAAGTTGTGAACATTAAGCTTCAAACCGTGGGGAAACAATGGTTAATTTTGTGGGAGATGGGAAAACCGGCGAGCGACTAAGGGAAAACGTTGAGAGCGTTTTCCTTAGTGAGAGAAACTTCTCTCTAACTCCTATCATGAGACTACATTAAGGAATGAAAGAATGGATTTTTTTCTATGTTTTCCTGTTGCCTCTCGAAGATAAGTACAAATGCCTCCTTACCGATCCACAAGACTTTACTGGACATTGCTCTTGTACCGATAAGGCCGATGAACCTAGTGCTCTAATACTAATTTGTCACGACTCAAATTTTAAACCGTGTAGACACTTATCCCCACCCGCTAAGTGAACTATCCACAATCAATATAGCCAAATTTTAACAAGTGCATTATGTGAAAAGAATAAAGTAAAGTCATTTTAAGTCATAAAATAAGTCTCATAAACATAAATATATGGAATAAGTAGAACCGCCCAAAATCTGATGTCACAAGTATAAGAGCTACTAGAGTAAAAGATATAAGTCAGAATAATCATCTCGAGTACACTGTCTAAGAATAAAAAGGCAACAATAACAACATACCCAGTGAAATTCCACAATGTAGGGTCTAGAAAGGGTAGAGTGTACGCAGACCTTACCTCCACCTTGGTAGGTAGAGCGGCTATTTTTGTGTAACGTCTCGTAATTTCGGACGATAATTTAGGCACATAAATGAAGAAAATAGACCCGAGTGTTGGGATTTTTTTTGTTATATTTACATATGCTAATAAGGAAATTGTATACAAGGAATGCGATCCCGAAATAATTTTTGGATGCAAATGTGGCAGTGATTAATAATAATAATTGTATATCCCCAAAAGAGGTGATGGACTAGTGTCATATTACAAATTATGACATCGAGTATACGAATATTTTATGAGTTTTTAAGATTTAAATGAAGTGAGATCTAAAATTAATTATGTGTATAATTGATAAATTATATTATGCAGCGCCACGTAATTAAATTAAGTGACCCGTAAAAGCTAAGGTGGCAAGTAATTAGGCCTCCCACCGCCAAAGTTGGCTAAGTGGGAGGCAATAGATGCGATAAAGACATTTGGCTAAAGGCCAAATTGTAATCTGTAATCTTTTTTTCACTTTGCATAAAGCAACATCACCTGAGCCCCTATTTTTTTACAACAAAACAATTCCCTTTGACCATTAAGAAAACAAAGAAGATTCGGTAAACGATTTTATTTTGTGAGCAACTCATTCGTTGGAGAGGCAGAAAAAAAACGTGAGAACCAACATATATCACCTTAGATATTTATTTTTGACAAAATGTAGCAGCAACAACATGCTCAAGATTGGATCTTTTCATTTTTCAAATTATTAAGATTAAAGTATGTTAAGGCAAATTAATTCTTTCTTTTGACATGTTCTACATATGAAATATAACTGTGATATGGTTCCAAAATTTATTCTACTCATAGAAGTTAAGAATGATCATGTTATTGATTCCTATGCTGAAAACATGTCTAAATTATTTCTAAGTCCTTAATGAGACATATGAAAATATGATAATGAGATTCACAGTGTCGTCAATGATAATATGTCACCTGCTGAAATTGGAACATGGTATTACCATTCATGCATTTCATTTGCATTGTATTAATATGTTACACTGGACCACTTGTGCTATGCACACTACTATATATTATATATATGTAGGGGATATGGAAAAAGAGGGAAAGACGTTATATACGCACATCACCTACAACTGGTACAGATTAGCACAAAAGAGCACTAAGAGGCAGAAGGAGTTAGAGAGAAGTTTCTCTCACTAAGGAAAACGCTCTCAACGTTTTCCCTTAGGTGCTCCTTCGGCTTATTCATTTCCCCCCTAAGATTAACCATTGTTTCCCCACGAATTGAAGCTTAATGTTCACAACATGAAAAAAATTAAACGTTACACACACTCCAGTAATGATTCAGGTGGTTCAGGAAGTTCGACGAAGGCTATAACCAAGAAAAAGAAGAAGAATGGCGGAAGCCCAACCATAGTAGAAGAAAATCTAATTCCGGCTATTTCAGACCCAACAATGTTAGTTCATGTCACGCCTGATTTGCGCATTCCACTGGAAAATGTAGTAGATGATTCTATGCTGCAAAGAATACATGAATGGGGCAAAAATATAGAAATTGAGAGCTTGGATATAAGTGAATTTGAAGGTGGAAAACTTCATGTTCCATCAGCCATCTATCCAGAAGTAATTTCTCCTATTGCTTATCCTAAAGTGACCACAATAGAAGACCAAGACAATGTCCACAGGCCTTCTGGGGAGAACCCTTCCGAAATTACCGGCAAGCATAGGGAAATTCCGAAAGCCAGTGACACCCCTTATGCTACTAGGGTGATTGATCCTACCACGGGTCGATTTGAGAACAACGGGAACACTACGGAAGAGCATGGCAACCACGACATCACAAATTCCTCCACTTTACTCCGAATTTACTCGCATGTTTAAAAGCAAAAATCAAGGCGCCGTGAATTGCAATCGATGAAACTATGCGTGTTAGCATACTCGTCAAACCGGTCCAGGCGTGGTCGAGGGTCGGGCGGGTCGACGGTGTCCATGGGCCTAAGAATATTCCCGCATGCATGAATCAACGATCGCTGGGAGAATTGAAGAGACTCCAATTCCCAAGGAGCCTGTCACGGGCGCCAAGGAATCACACTTTAATGCCGCGGGTACCAAAGAGCCTCCGGGTCAGGGCATGGGTCAAAAGGCTAAGGCGGGGCAGACGGGAGTCCATGGGACTTTGAATATTCCCATTATGGATGGATCAAGGATAGTTGATAGAAACGAAGAGATTTCCATTCCCAAGGAGCCTAGATACTCCACAAACTTTAATGTCGCGGGAGCCGAGGAGTCTCACTTTAATGCCGCGGGTACCAATGAGCCATCATCAATAGCGAGTCAAGTCACGGGTCAGAATGCTAAGGCGGGTCAGGCGGAAGCCCATGGGTCGATGAATACTCCCGTTATGCAAGGATTAATGACAATTGTGAGAAACAAAGAGACTTCTATCTCCAAGGAGCCTAGGTACTCTACGTACATTAATAACACGGTAGCCAAGGGGACAGACTTCAATGCCGCGGGAACCAAAGAGTCTTCTCACTTAATGGGACAACACCATCTGAATTCTCTAAGTGTCACTAATGAATCCTTTCCTACTCTAGCAAGTTTGCTTAGTGGAATCCATCACAAGAACCTCAACACCCCTTTCGCCTTTACTTCTTCCTTGGGCACGGGTAAAGTTAATAGCAACCCTCCTCTCACATCCAATACCTCTTCAATACTCCCTGAATTTCATAATAACTCACCCCTTCTATCCCCCTACCATCTATTCTTCCCGAAACTCATGAGAACTTCCCTACCCTTCCAAATGGAACGCGCATCCTCTCTCCGAACGCGCCCAAGTTCATTTCTTCTACCCATTTCCTCTGCCTACACCTCCTGAAACACCTTCTAATGACTTGCCCACAAATGCATCTACGTAACAACATGAAGCTCCACCCGTTGGTACAACATGCAATACTTTACCTCGAATCATAGCAAAGGTTCCATCCTCCCAGAAGACGATACTTTGAGTCTTTGCGGGTACTAGGCTTGAAACAAAAGGGATGAAGTTACAATTCATTGAACAACAAGGGGAAGAAGTAGAAATAGAAGTTGCGGATGAAGTTCCATTCATTGAAACATGGGGCTATTGCCTAATAGGCTGCTTCACGGGCCCTTTCCCGGGAAGAGAGGCATTGAATTCTATTGTTAAGGGATGGGGTGTGAAGTGCCGTATTATCCCGTATGGCAAAGGATGGACTGTCTTCAAATTCATGACGGAGGAGGAACGCACTAATGTACTCCATGGTGGCCCTTATATGGTCTTCAGGAAAACCATGATGTTAAAGCCTATTAACAAGGGAGTTCTATTAACTGATGATTTATTCATGGACATTCCAATTTGGGTCACTTTCCATGACATTCCCCTTTCAATCTGGAGTGTAACGGGCCTTAGCAAGATTGCTTCACGTGTAGGAAAACCCCTATACACAGATAAATACACTAAAGAAAGGTCAAAGATGAACTATGCAAGAGTCTTGGTGGAAGTAGATGTTAGCAAAGAACCGGTAATGGAATTTGGTGTCAAACTCCCCGACAACAGAAGGTATACTCAAAGGGTGATCTATGAGAACTACCCGGACTTTTGCTATCATTGTGCGGCTTTTGGACACAATCACTTGAAGTGTAGAATGAGGGAAGATGCCAACACTCAAGATGCTCCTAAAAATTGCAATCCAGTAGTACCCCCTAGCAAAGGGGAAGTTTCTACTTGTTTCGATGCCGACAGAGGTACGGGTGGAACCAGTCCTCCTTCCCCTTATCCACCACCTTCTCAACATCCCGCAGATGCTGGAAACTTGATAGACACAGAGGACAGTTGTTATACCCCGTAGTTTCAGGGTATGTATGCGAGGACGTACGTACGAGAATACGACATTGGAATTGGAATGGAAGAAAGAGGTGATTTTTCCACGGAAAAGTTTCCGGTTTTTGTGAAGGAAAAAGATTCGTTAATGGGAATTGGATTCCCAGATTTGGTATTCGGACTTCTTGGAATTTTAGAGAATTATGGAATTTTATTTTCGGAAATGGTCACGTGGGGCCCACGGGAGAAAATTTACGGTTTTGTGGGGCCCACTTTGTTTTCGAGATTTTGGCCATTGTGGATATTTTCGGAAGATGAAATATTTTGGACGAGTAGGAGGGCGACACGTGTCACCCCCTAGTTGGCTCGACGAATTCCACTTTGTACACAACACCCGCTTAGAGTCGTTTTTCGACTAAACGCTTTACACAACTCGCGTAGGATAAATTCGACTATGTCATTTCTAATTTTTGCGAATTTTTCCGAGAGACGAAACATTTTGGACCAACGAGAGGGCGACACTTGTCACCCTCTCATTGATGGATGTTACACGGCATTGAGGCCAATTGGATGACAATTTTTGTCAAGTAGTTGGTAGGATATTTTGTGTGCAAGTTGGCCAAGGACACTTGCCTAAATCCTCACCCTACACTTGCCTTGCACTTGGCACCATCTTGGCCCTCGTTGGCCATGTCTTGACCTATAAATACCCCTTAAGATGAAGAGTTCGTCATCCACAACCATGGGTTCCACGTCTTGAATTTCCCGCCCTGGTCTTGTTAAGTTTTCGTCCAAACACCCTCTCCCCCTCTAGCCTAAGTGGCCCTTGGCCGAGGCAACCCCTCCCCCCCCCCCTAGCCTAGCCGAAACCTACCCCCCTCCCTTGGTAGAAAAGTTGCCTTCTAGTATTGTTATAATGCCCAAATTACCCTAGCCCAAATCCCTTAGTCCTTAGTAGAAGTTGTGAAGAACTTCTAAGGTTTTCTTAGCTACTCTGAGCGCACAACTTAGGAGCTAAACCTTGCTCAGCGACTTTTATCTAGGATATTATTGGGCTTACCGAGGTAAATAACCTTATCTTCCTTTTGTAATTAGAGTGTATATCTTGTAGAAGTATAGGAATAAGTATTAAATACTTAGAAGGGTATCGTAATAGAATTGAATCAATTATCAAAGTAAGGGCTTAAAAGATGAATTATAGAATCAGATTTACATGTGATTTCACAATGAGACTCGAGTAGCTCACCTGCAGGGAAGTCTGCCCAAATGTCCATAGAATAGCGAACCTCTGTTTAGAGCTTTATACAAGATGCCTAGACGTTGATAGACGTATTTGACTGTTATAGGTCGATTCTCTGCGCGCGACATATTCAACTTGGCAGGTGGGTTTCGCCGAGAAGGTATGTGATTCTTCCTATCCTCTTGAGCATGATATTTTAAAGAATATGTATATAGTACGGTAGACGTACGTGTGTTAACTGAATAATAATTACGGCAATGTCTTCGGACTTAAGCCTGAATAATAATTACGGCAATGTCTTCGGACTTAAGCCTGAATAATAATTACGGCAATGTCTTCGGACTTAAGCCTGAATAATAAGAATCTGAAGTGGTTCAAAAGAATTAAGAAACCCTTTTTGGAAAGAAAAGTAACACTTGGTTTTAAAAGCTTAAGAGTCATACTAGCTTTATGGGAAGTTAGGTATAACGGCTTAAGAGTGATAAAAAGGAATAATGTTTTACTGATTTCGGAAATCAGAATGAATGTCGAACAAACCACGCAGTCGCTTAATAAAGGGAAAATGTTTTGACTAATAATGTATTTAAACCAGTAGAAACTTCCATCTGCATAGGATCTAAGATGAGACAAAATGATATTACATTTTCTAGATCATGGCTGCTATAATAAGATTGTTATGAACAATAATAAACTACTCACACATAAGGTATATGTTTCCCAAATTGTTTTAAAGGATTAAAACTATGAACTACAAACCCTTTCGAAAATGAGAAACTTGAGTAATTGAAATTAGGCAAACTTGAACGTTAGGAAAAGAATGTTGTTACTTGATTTTACAAGGAGAAGTGTTTTAATGTACTTCAAAAGATAATTACTCTATTTTTATACTACGGGTATTGTGTGACTTTTGTAAAAGAAACGAATCTTTTAAAAGAGTAATACATGAAGTACTTTGGGGCTAACAACCCGAACTTGTTAACATAATGTAGAAAGTACCTTGTGTGAATAACTTGATTGTATTGATTTGTGATAGTCTTGTAATATTTTCTTGTTGACTTGATAAGTAAACATGTTAGGATGCTACGTGAGTTAGTATCTTGTGATATTTGTGTAAAGGGTTTTTCCTTGTGTGCTTATGTTGTTTAGCAATAAGCGGTTATGTTGATATTATATCATTCATAACTCCGGTTAAGCCCTCCGACGCGGGTAGACTCAAAGTGGTCGATGGACCTATGATTCGAGAATACCTTATGGTCTCAGATATGGCCTATGCGGAATCGCGGGAGTTCCGTGTTAGTACGCGCCTCGTGGTCACGCGGTTCTTGTAGCCATGCGGACGACGAGTCTAGACGCCGCCGGGAGTACCTACCTCGATGCGGGTTATACCTCATGCGGGCCTATCTGTTTGGCCTATGCGAGTGCGGGAAGTTCCGGGACTAGACGCGCATTAGATATCTGGCGAAGTGGCGGCTTTGATCATGTGACTGCAGACAGATCTCATGATACGATTTATGACCTTGTTGGTATCGTGGTTTTAGTAGTCGGCTATGCCTTCGCATTTACCCCGCATTTGTTCTATTGTGATGACTTTGAAGGCATGAGTCCTCGACTTGACATGATCGCTATTTATCAGGAATCGTAGTTTTGGCTTATCATACATGTCTCCCGCCTTATATAGACTACTATGATTTCATTTACTGATTTTCGGGCCACATACTTGGTACCTGTTATCGACCTCTTCGGGGCCGTTCATGCCGCAGTAAAGGTACTCCTACCGCTGATCCTCGTTTAGGATCACCGCTTGGCGTTGGGAAAGCTCCGCTTCTCCTAAGCTTAGCATTTTGGTACGGTCCCCGTTGTAGATATTTGTATTCAGGGTATGGCGGGCCCCGTCCCGCCATTGTTGTTTTAAACTCTTGCAGGTCTGTAGACTGTTGTAAGGTTGGGATGAATCGCTCATTTTGGGTTATTTATATACATTATGCCGAAAGGCAACTTTTTTCCAGAAACTGTGTCTTATTTATACTGTTTCATATCTTGGTTGTTTTATATTCCGCTGGTTTTTCTCTGATGTATGACTACTTGGGTGCCCGGGTAAGGCACCAGTCACGGGCCCCGGAACGGGTCGTGACAAAAGTGGTATCAGAGCAGTTAATCCTCGGAAAGTGTCTACAGACCGTATCTAGTAGAGTCTTGATTATCTGTGTTGCGCACCACACCAATAATCGTGAGGCTATAGGATATTTAGGATTGGTTTCCATTCTTCTCACTCGAGATCGTGCTTTAGAGCGTGTTATAAGTTGGACCTCTAACGTATTCCTTTCCTTTACTGATGCCCGCGCCAGCAACTCGGGCCCAGAAGGCAAGGCACCGGCGAAGGAGTCAGTAGCAGAGTACAGAGGTTTAGAAGGGCACAGGCCCAATCATCACCTGGGGTGATGCTTCATGCGGGAAGTTCTGAGACGTCGCCAGCAGTAGAGTTTACACGCGGCAGCGATTCCATCGCGGTCATGACATCCGACTTTCGCCCACGGCTTGGAGCGTAAAATATGGATTGGAAGGAGACGGCCCTGTTATAGCAAAAGGACTTGGCGCAGAGAGTATTTTATGTACCAGATTCCAAGGATATTGATGCTTATCTAAAGAAGGTTGTGAGGAGTAGCTCTTCATCGTGGACGAGCCAGCCATGCTCAGATTATGTGCGCTGGCCGAGAGAGGTAGAGATCGACAGTGACCGAGAGCAGCAGTAAGAGGGCCCGATTGGGTGATCATTTGGTAACTCGAGGCGATCGCCTCAAAGCCAGATTAGACATGCGCCCGCCGGCAGAGTGTCCTCCACAGTTTCGCTTTTTCCTCGTGTTCACAGCAGGTGGCGTGTCATCCCGGAAGTGCCGCTTTTTATCGGTGCTTGTTTTTATCATGGCCGTCGGGCCATATGGCGAGGGACTGTTCTATGAGGAAGGATACAAGTACGAGGACTCAGCCTACTAGACCAGTGGGGGATGCAGTGGTTCGTAGATGAGGGGGTGTAAGCCAGAGGAGGCCACCCCACCCTGTGGCCGTTGTGGTCGATGTCATCATGGGAGTGTCGTTCTTCCGTCGGCTTGTTATGTTTGCGACGCAGGCCATTTTGCGAGGAATTGTCCACCAAGGGTGGTGCGGATGTAGAGACTCGGCCTTCGTGATCGATGGATAGTTCATCACCTTCCCACTATGCACAAAGCAGGTTTGATTAGAACGACCTAAGGAAGTTGCCGTAGATACTGTGTATATCCTTAACCCTTTAGAGATTTATATGTGTAGCGAATATCTTAAGTATTATTTTCAGATAGCATTGTGTTAACTGTGATTGGGAATCATGATTAGTTAATCGGGAAGGATTGGGGGATAGAGAAAGTGGGAGCCTTAGAATGTGTACGTAGAGACCTTAGAGGCGAGGCCATCTTTGGTAAAAGAATTATTTCGTGTTTAACCCTTATCGAGGTGCATAGTATACGTGAGATATTTTGTGGGATGAATCCCTGAGTAATGTGGAATGAAAGAGGGTAGAAGACCGCTAGGTTTTCGTAACGTGATTGGTGAGATTGTTCCGAATCAGGGAGCTAGTGTTTGCGCGTTGCCGGGTTGGGTTGAGGCCACGCGGGTCGACCCGTGGCCTGTTTGGTGGTGGGGTCAGTTTTTGGTGGTCCCGCCGGGTGGTAGGGTCACTAGGGTGTTAGGCCCAAGTTTAGATAACCAACGTACGAGTTCGTGGATACATTCGACCCGTAGTCGCCGGCGAGGTCACCGCCTCTTCTTCTAGCAAAGACCGTGTACTCGATGGGGTGATTATATCGAGAGGTTGTAAGGCTGCACGGGTGCCTACCTTCACCTTATGACGCATGATGGAGCCAGTGGTACTACTGCTTTTTTGGAAGTTTTACCAGCAGGTTAAGAACTCGTAAGTCTCAGACCGCATTCGCCTCTGGGCGGTTTGGATTTCGCGAGTAGTTGGGGATTGTTGTCTCCCTAGAGGAATGTTTAAGCTACCATTTTCAGTATTCGGATGTCGCCTTAGGAAGCTTTGTAGGGGCGGAAGTATAAGTTGTCGATCGATTGGTTCGATGTTGGCAAGGTTCAGATAGTTGGTTCAGGTTTGTTCCAGCAGACTGTGGATAGGGTGTGACGAGTTTTGGAAAACAGAGGAAACTTAGCCGTGTTACTTTGGGCCTTTTTGAGTTCATGTGAAGATTAGGCCAGGTTGCCTATATGTTAGCATTGCCGTCCGACTTAGGAGGCAGTACGTCCGGTCTTTCGTATTGTTATGTTCGGGAAAGTATCGGAAATCCACCCAGAGTGTTCCCAGTTAATGATGACCACGTTAGAGATAGTAACCCCGAGATTTGGAAACTAAAGCAGTAACAGAAAGGTGGTAAGAGTTCGAGCGTACAAGAAGTGTACGACATCCTCAGGGATCGCAAGCAGCCCGGTACCATTTGTTGGGTCGTCGGAGCAAGGCTCGCGACAAAGTGACAAAAGTGGTATCACGACGAGTAAGGGAAGAACGAGCATGTATTACGAGCATAGGTGTGATCATTCGTTTGTAAAGAGTAGGGGCGAAGGGAGTATCTTTTTAGATCTCGAGTAGGAGTTTTTTTTTTATAGAGGTGATTCCTCGTGGACTTGGAGATAAGTATGTGCGCTTGTTGTGTTGTGACCAGGTGTGGCATGGTTGTTTCCGTAAGTATAGCGAAGGACTATCTTGGCGCTGCTTGTTTTGATACTAGAAGGAACATTCGGACGAATGTTTCTGGCGAGGAGAATGTTATACCCGTAGTTTCGTGGTATGTATGCGAGGACGACGCATGCGAGAATACGACATCGAATGGAATGGAAGAAAGAGGTGATTTTTCCACTAAAAGTTTCCGTTTTGTGAAGGAAAAGATTCGTTAATGGGAATTGGATTCCCAGATTTGGTATTTGGACTTCTTGGAATTTTAGAGAATTATGGAATTTTATTTTCTGAAATGGTCACGTGGGCCCACGGGAGAAAATTTACGCTTGTGGGCCCACTTTGTTTTCGAGATTTTGGCCATTGTGGATATTTTCTAAGATGAAATATTTTGGACGAGTAGGAGGGCGACACGTGTCACCCCCTAGTTGGCTCGACGAATTCCACTTTGTACACAACACCCGCTTAAAGTCGTTTTCGACTAAACGCTTTACACAACTCGCGTAGGATAAATTCCGACTATGTCATTTCTAATTTTGGGAATTTTTCCGAGAGACGAAACATTTTGGACCAACGAGGCGACACTTGTCACCCTCTCATCATGGATGTTACACGGCATTGAGGCCAATTGGATGACAATTTTTGTCAAGTAGTTGGTAGGATATTTTGTGTGCAAGTTGGCCAAGGACACTTGCCTAAATCCTCACCCTAAACTTGCCTTGCACTTGGCACCATCTCGCCCTTGGTTGGCCAAGTGTCTTGACCTATAAATACCCCCTTAAGATGAAGAGTTCTTCATCCACAAACAAGCTTTCCAAGTCTTGAAATTCCCTCCCTTCTCTTGTTAAGTTTTCGTCCAAACACCCTCCCCTCTAGCCTAAGTGGCCCTCGCCGAGGCAACCCCTCCCCTAGCCTAGCCGAAACCTACCCCCCCTCCCTTGGTAGAAAAGTTGCCTTCTAGTATTGTTATAATGCCCAAATTACCCTAGCCCAAATCCCTTAGTCCTTAGTAGAAGTTGTGAAAAACTTCTAAGGTTTTCTTGGAGCTACCGGAGCGCACAACTTAGGAGCTAAACCTTGCTCAGGCGCGACTTTTATCTAGGATATTATTGGGCTTACCGAGGTAAATAACCTTATCTTCCTTTTGTAATTAGAGTGTATATCTGTAGAAGTATAGGAATAAGTATTAAATACTTGTAAGGGTATCAGAATAGAATTGAATCAAGTATCACGAGTAGGCGGCTTAAAAGATGAATTATAGAATCAGATTTACATGTGATCTGTTTCACAGAGACTTGAGTAGCTCACCGGTAGGAAGTGTCGCCCAAATGTCCATGTAATAGCGAACCCTCTGCTTAGAGCTTTATACAAGATGCCTAGACGCTGATAGACATATTTGATCGATATAGGTCGATACTCGCGCGACATATTCAACTTGGCAAGTGGTTTCCGAGAAGGTATGTGATTCTTCCTATCCTCTTGAGCATGATATTTTAAAGAATATGTATATAGTACGGTAGACGACGTGTGTTAATCGAATAATAATTACGGCAATGTCTTCTGACTTAAGCCCAATAATAATTACGGCAATGTCTTGGACTTAAGCCCGAATAATAATTACGGCAATGTCTTCTGACTTAAGCCCAATAATAAGAATCAAGTGGTTCAAAAGAATTAAGAAACCCTTTTGGAAAGAAAAGTAACACTTGGTTTTAAAAGCTTAAGAGTCATACTAGCTTTACGGGAAGTTAGGTATAACGGCAAGAGTGATAAAAGGAATAATGTTTTACCGATTTGAAATCGAATGAATGTCGAACAAACCACAAAGAATACTTAATAAAGGGAAAATGTTTTGACTAATAATGTATTTAAACCAGTAGAAACTTCCATCTGCATAGGATCTAAGATGAGACAAAATGATATTACATTTCCTAGATCATGGCTGCTGTAATAAGATTGTTATGAACAATAATAAACTACTCACACATAAGGTATATGTTTCCCAAATTGTTTTAAAGGATTAAAACTATGAACTACAAACCCTTTCGAAAATGAGAAACTTGAGTAATTGAAATTAGGCAAACTTGAACGTTAGGAAAAGAATGTTGTTACTTGATTTTACAAGGAGAAGTGTTTTAATGTACTTCAAAAGATAATTACTCTATTTTTATACTACTGGTATTGTGTGACTTTTGTAAAAGAAACGGATCTTTTAAAAGAGTAATACATGAAGTACTTTGGGGCTAACAACCCGAACTTGTTAACATAATGTAGAAAGTACCTTGTGTGAATAACTTGATTGTATTGATTTGTGATAGTCTTGTAATATTTTCTTGTTGACTTGATAAGTAAACATGTTAGGATGCTACGTGAGTTAGTATCTTGTGATATTTGTGTAAAGGGGTTTTTCCTTGTCAGGCTTATGTTGTTTAGCAATAAGCGGTTATGTTGATATTATATCATTCATAACTCCGGTTAAGCCGCCTCCGACGCGGGTAGACTCAGCGGGTCGATGGACCTATGATTCGAGAATACCTTATGCGGTCTCAGATGGCCTATGCGGAATCGCGGAGTTCCGTGTTAGTACGCGCCCTTGTGGTCATGCGGTTCTTGTAGCCATGCGACGACGAGTTCAGGACGCCCGGGAGTACCTACCGATGCGGGTTATACCTCATGCGGCCTATCTGCTTGGCCTATGCGAGTCGCGGGAAGTTCCGTGACTAGATGCGACATTAGATATCGCGCGAGTGGCCGCTTTGATCATGTGACGGTGCAGACAGATCTCATGATACGCTTTATGACCTTGTTGGTACTGTGGTTTTAGTAGTCGGCTATGCCTTCGCATTTACCCCGCATTTGCTATTGTGATGACTTTGAGGCATGAGTCCTCGACTTGACATGATCGCTTATTTATCAGGAATCGTAGTTTTGGCTTATCATACATGTCTCCGCCTTATATAGACTACTATGATTTCATTTACGATTTTCGCCACATACTGCAATTGTCAGATCGACTCCTTCGGGGCTGCGCTCATGCCGCAGTAAAGCGTACTCCTACCGTTGATCCTCGTTTAGGATCACCGCTTGGCGTTGGAAAGCTCCGCTTCTCCTAAGCTTAGCATTTTGGTATGGTCCTCGCGTTGTAGATATTTGTATTCAGGGGTACGGGCCCCGCCCGCCATTGTTGTTTTAAACTCTGCAGGTCCAGTAGACTGTTGTAAGTTGGGATGAATCGCTCATTTTGGGTTATTTATATACATTATGCCGAAAGGTAACTTTTTTTCCAGAAACTGTGTCTTATTTATACTGTTTCATATCTTGGTTGTTTTATATTCCGCTGGTTTTTCTCTGATGTATGACTACTTGGGTGCCCGGGTAAGGCACCAGTCACGGGCCCCGGAACGGGTCGTGACAACAGTGAGCACACACTTCCTCCTATTCCCGGAAGTTTGGGAGATGCTACGCAGGCTGCGGTTCCGCCGGTTATGGGTCAACATAGCTCATCAATCTTACGGGATTCTCAGGTGGGGTCCTCACGACTCCACCCCCATCCTGGCATTGCGCAACATGATAGGAGGAGTAATAAGACAAGGCAGACGGATCCGGAAGTACCATTGAACCCGCAATCTTCTTTGGATGGGGGAACCTACAAGTGTGCTACGGAGAATCCTAACCATGCATCACAGTGCATAAATTTTGTACGCGGGGAACATAGCCTGGCTGAGACACATGCAATGTCCTCCAACAACAAGGAGGAGGGATGGAAGGAAGTAATCTCAAAGAGAAATACGCCGAAAGGCAGTAGAATGGCAAGAACAGCAAAGCGCGGAGGTGCTAACAAAACCTCCTTTGTTTCCTAATGAAAGTACTTTGTTGGAATGTCCGGGGTCTTTGCGGACAAAGGGATAGGGTAGCCACACAAACTCTTGTGTGTAGGCTCACAAAGCAGCATGATGTGGCAATGGTTTATCTATTGGAAACTAAATTCTCTCGAGCAATGATAGAATCTTTTACTACTCAAAGATTCAAAGCTTGGAATTTTTGCTCAAACATAGAATTCATTGATGGCGGAAGAATGCTATTACTTGGGATCCTCCGAGTTTGTTGTGAAGTGCTTGGAATGGATTCTCAACATATTCATGTCCAGGCTAGATGTAATATAACACAAGTGTCCTTTCTTGCCACATTTGTGTACCCGGTTTATAGCATCCCGGAAAGAAGAAAGCTTTGGCATCACCTTACTCACTTAGGCATTGGCATTGTTAAGCCTTGGATGATTATGGGAGATTTCAACACTTATTTCTACCCACATGATAAGGCGGGGGGTCCTCCTCTCACGCCTTACGCACTTAGGGATCTTGGAGAATTCAGGAATGCTCATGGACTAGAAGACACTTCTTCTTCCGGTTCCTTCTACACTTGGACGAATGGTTCGATATGGTCTAAGCTTGATAGAGTGATGATGAATCAACATTGGAGTGATTTGACCCTAGAATTCACGGCCAATTACTTGCCTATGGAACCTGTCTCGGACCACTGTCCCGTGATAGCTTCGGTTATTGCATCATATAATGTTGGGAAACGACCTTTCAAGTTCATGAATATGTGGCTCTCTCACCCAGCCTTCGAGAACATATTGGCTTCATGCTGGAGACAAGACATATTTGGAACTGCTCAATTCGTACTAGCCTCAAAATTGAAAGCCTTGAAACAACCTTTGCGGGAATTGAACATAAGTGCTTTTGGAAGCATAGAACAAAGAGCAAATGGAGCAAACATGGAGTTTAAGGAGGCTATCAATGCGCATATGGAAGATCCCTTTGATGATGAACTAAAAGCCAAGGTTAAGTCCTTAAGAGCTAAAACAAACACTTTACTTGAAGCCGAGAGGCATTTCATAAGACAAAAGTCGAGGCAGAAACACTTGATTGGAAGTGATAGATGCTCCAAATACTTCCACAGCTTGATCAAGAAGAGTAATGTCAGGAATTCAATCAACTACCTCGTCAAGGCCAATGGTACTATCACAACATCTCCCGGGGAAGTTAGAGAAATGCTTGTGGAATTTTACAAGGACCTTTTAGGCTCATCCCGACCCTCTACCAACTTTGATCCCGAAGTGTTCAATTCTGGCCCGAAGCTAAGTGAAGAGGATGGATTACATCTCTTGCATTTTATCTCCCCAAAGGAAATTTGGGAAGCACTTTCCGATATAGGCAATGACAAGGCACCTGGCCCGGATGGTTTTTCGGCTGCCTTCTTCAAGAATAGATGGAGAGATGTGGGGCAAGATGTAGTAAGAAGTGTTCAAGAGTTCTTCTCATCCGGAGTTCTTTTGAAGCAAGTGAATCATACCATCATTACCCTCCTGCCCAAGACTGATCGGGATCCCAAGGTAAATGATTTTAGGCCTATTGGATTGACTAATGTGGTCTACAAGATCATAACAAAGATTTTAGCTAACCGGATGGCAACGGTTCTTCCTACTCTTGTTGACAAATCTCAATGGGCTTTTGTGAAAGGAAGAAACATGATGGACAATGTATTTGTTGCACAAGAACTTGTGAGAGGTTTTAATAGAGCTAGAGTCTCACCAAGGTGTATGCTTATGGTGGATCTACCGAAAGCATTTGATACGGTCTCTTGGAACTTCCTGGAGTCGGTACTGAGAGGACTCAAATTTCCGGACAGATTTGTAAGATGGATCATGGAATGTGTTAGCTCAACTTCTTTCTCTCTTTCAATCAATGGGGAGCTACATGGTTATTTCAAGGGTAAGAGAGGTCTAAGGCAAAGTGATCCTATGTCTCCTACGCTCTTTATCTTGTGCATTGAATACCTCTCAAGGTTGCTAAAACTTAAGGCTGCGGCAAGAGCTTTCTCCTATTATCCTAAGTGTAAGAGATTGGGAATTACTCACCTTGCATTCGCGGATGACCTCATGCTTTTTGCCAAAGGAGATGTATCTTCAGTTGGGATTCTTATGGAGTGTCTTGAAGAGTTGGAGGCTGCCTCAGGGTTAACTCTTAACCCATCTAAATCCTCCGTCTACTTAGCGGGAGTGCATGATGCAGTTCGTGACTTGATCTTGTCTAGAGTGGGGTTCGGCGTTGGTGTCTTTCCAGTACGGTACTTGGGGAGCCCTCTGTCCCCAATTTCAGTATCGGTGGATCAGTTTGCTCCATTCACTAGTGCAATATCGGATTACATTCAGAAATGGGGGCATCACTTATTCTCTTATGCTGGAAAGCTGGAACTAATCAGAGCGGTTATTCAAGGTGTTGAGAGCTTTTGGTTCCGGCGCTTCCGATTCCCGCCTCAGTCCTCAACAAGGTACGGTCAGCATGCATTCAGTTCTTATGGGGAGGTAAACCACCAAGAGTTGCTTGGGATGTCATTTGTTTGCCTCAATCAGAAGGAGGTTTGGGTCTTATGAACATCAAAGATTGGAACCATGCCTTGATATCCCGGACCATTTGGCAAACTCACACTGAGGCAGATTCCTTATGGGTCCTATGGATTAATAGCTACTATTTGAGAGGTCTTTTTTATTTGATATGTTATATATTAGCCATAATAAAAAAATAGTTTATTAGGCACTAAAAAAATTTAAAATAACAAACAAAGAAATTAGAACTTAAAAAAATCAAAAAAGAAGAATTCTAACTCACTCATAACCCTTCAATCGCTTCTTATTTTTGAAATCTTTATAAGCTAAAAATAAAATTTTATTGGGAGTATATATACTTCTTTTCGTTTTCTCGAAAGTTATCAACATAAGAATTAGTCCATCCCTTAATTTATGATTAGACACCAAATTTAAGTATTTTCTATTTATGTCTAAGTTATTATCTAAATATTTACTCTATTTATATGTCATCTTCATTAATGACAAAAGGTAAATGGAGAAAAATAATTAATTATGTCTTAAATATTTTAAAAAAATTGTGATCTAAAATAAAACATTATATTTTGAAAATATTGCTTAATAAAATATCAAAAAGATAACAAAAATACTCATTCAAAATATAATATAATATAATATAATCATTCGCATAAAACATAATAATATATTAAAAATAGACAATCATTAACTAATAACAAATACATCAAAATACTAACTAATATTTTTTCATTTTGCTTGGAGGATAAACTTTGAATGGTGAACTATGAACAAACATAGATGTTGCAAAAACATAATTAGAATAGAAATGTCCAATAAATAAACATATATACTTACACAAATAACCTCATACAAATATGGGATATTGTCTATCCTTGGTAAATATGATAGAATTAGTGGTTTATAAAGTTATTCAGATTTGCTTATCTAAGAACAATACTATAAAAATCTAATATATACAACAATGAATTTAAAGCACTTCATAGTACATATATAAGAATCTTAAACACATATGAAGTCTTTAAGACACTTAAATTATAAGTATGAAATTTAAGCATATTTAAAAATTTAATGTATACATATATGAATTTTTAAACACATATGAAGTCTGAAATTTTGGCATATTTAAATATTTAATACATATGTTAATTTATTATCATATCTTATATATAAAAATTCAAAATTATAAAGTATTTTGTTTAAAGTAAATAATATTATACACATGTATATATATAAATTAGTAATGTAAAAAATTGAAGAGCTAATTACCCAGACAATATATAATAATTAAATATTATGTTAAAACTCATTTTCCTTCATGTTTGAGAAGATTCTACGCAATGATGATCGTTGTTGTTGCACTACCATAATAAATACCTTAAACAATACATAATACATAAGTTTTATAAAATATTTAAATATAGTCTTCAAGACTCGATTTCCTCTCACATAGTACATATATAAGAATCTTAAACACATAAAGCATAATAAAGATAAATTAACTCATTAATAATTAATAAAATAAGATACAAAAAATGAGTTTCGTGTTTCTTACAATTATCAATATACTAAACATAATGAATAAAAAGTATTGTTTCTCAAACAAATATACAACTAAATTGGTATTACACTTGGGGTTAATAATGCTTTTGTATTTCTTTAATCTTAATATTAATATTTTTGTATTTATAAAATAATTAGGTAACAAGAAAATCAAAAAAGAAGAATTCTAACTCACTCATAACACCAAGAAGCCCAAATTCAAATTGATTCTATTTCGACTATTCCTCATAGAAAGATGATCAAACAACTTATTATTAAGTACTACTAATAATTTTCAATTCATTTTCCAATGGTGAGATGACTTATAATAATAAAAGATGATATAGTAAAATTATTATAAATGTTCAAAGTCAATTACTTTTACTAAATATATATAAATGTGTCATGTTTTTCGGATTTACTAAAAAGGAAGAATTACTATTTTTAAATGAATTGCCTTTACCCCATGAAATCATCTCCAAAATAAAAATTAATGTTTGGTTGTTTTTGAAAGAAGAATAAAAAATTAATGTTGTTTATTTCTGAAGCAAAATATATCGTTTCCGGTTTTCAACTTTCAAGCCTGAATTTTGATTTGTGTCTTGGCGTTCTTATGGATTTTCAAAGAACATAGAGCAACTGAACGTCAATTATATGGGCCTACGAAAAAGCTCCTAAATAGAGGAGATGCGTGTCAATTTTAGGCATGTTGGCCTTTCTTTTTTCTTTTTTTTTTTTGAAACAATAATGTGTTTCTCTAAGTGATAGAAAAGGTTCTATATTCTAGGAAAAATAAAAATAGTAGAAAAAAGGGAGCCAGCTAAGCATTGGAGGAAAACTTATCGGCAATCATAATTGAGATCAGATTAATTTATTGATAAATTACTGTGAAGATACACACTAACTAACTTTAATTAAGTGATAAATTACTGTGAAGATACACTCTAACTAACTTTAATTAAGTGATAAATATTTATATAAAAACAAATGTCATGCATTTATTGTTTGTTTACCTTGAGTTGGCGAGCATAAGGCCAATATAAGATTCAAGTTCAAAATGTATTGACTATTTGTTTTTACTTTATTTAAGACATAATCCAAAAAATCATATCAGATTTCACAATTAGTCCTGCTCTCCCCCTTTGTTGAAATATATTATAGTATAAATACACGTATTGTATACAATATTTAATAACAAAGAATATTTTTCATCTTTTCCCAACTTCCTCTCTCTTTCGTTTCTTTCCTTTTCTTCCCTTTCACTTCAATTTCTCAATTCTTCTTCTTCAATCAATTATCATGCGCACAATCAACAATCAATATCCTCAATTATATATTTAACATGATATCAAAGCCTTAATTGATCTAATTTAGGTATTTCTTCAAGGATTAGAGGGAAATCGAGGAATTTAAATCGAAGAATTTCAGTTAGGGTTAATCGATGACTGTTTGATTGCTCTTTTTTCGATTGAACATTGAAGTTATCAATACCAAGGTGAATCGAGGGACTTCCAGTTTGAATTAAAACTGGAAATCGAGGGAATCCATTTCGCGATGAAGAACTGATCGTGATGACGAACTGGTTAGGTGATTTCGTCCTCAATTGATAGAATCTACAAGTCGATTTATGTTTCTCTATTTTCAAATTGATTTATGGTTGCAAATCGATTTCTGTATCTCTGTTTCGAATCGATTTCTGGTTCGATTCCAGATCTGCTACTGAGTTTCTGGTTCGATTATGATTTCGTTTCTACTTTGATTCTGTCCCTGTCGCTGATTTTGAATTTGAGATCCACCAGATTTCTGAGTAAAATCAGTAACTACCGGGGCAGAGGTTACTGGAATTTTGCGTTGCAATGTAGTCTCATAATTGACCAGTTTGACACAAATCTCTTCGCATTATCCAGGAAATCGCTGGAAAATCTGCAGAGCATAAGCTTCTGATTGTCGATTTTCTAGTACGCACTTTTGCTCTTATAGGAGATACTGAGAGTTGTATAAACAATAGATTGATGGAAGGATCGAGGAATTTTCAGCTGCAAATCGACTGAGAACTGAGGGATACTTCGTCAGAAGCAATCTGGATTGAGTTGGAGATTACTTTACAGAGTTTTTCACAGGTCGATCAAATGTTCGATTTCCTGTTTTCATTTGTTTAGCTCAGGACAGGAGAACCGAGGAATTTCTAGCCGGAATTGGACTAGAAATTGAGGGAGACTCCACTGCATATCCGAGCCTATTATAAAAGCTTGCGTAGGGAGAATCGAGGAATTATCTAGTCCGAGTGTGACTAGAGACCGAGGGGTTCTTGCCATCGTTTTTGCAGGGAGAATCGAGGGATACTCTAGTCCGAGTATGATTAGAGAACAATGGGTTCTTGCTGTCGTCTTTTGATACTATTTTCTGTGCACCTGGTAATGCTGGAATTTCAAGCTCAGGAGACGCGACTTGCATATCAGACCTTGATATGGAGGAGACATGTATCAAACCTGACCGTCACACCTACAACACTTTGATATCATATTTCAGCGAGAAAGGGCAATTTAAAACTACCCATAGAGTTCTGAAGAAGATGATTGATGATGTGTTGGTATTATGGGTGTTATTGCTGCTGCTTCTGTCACTTTGCCTGCTGCTTGACCTACTACTGGTCTTGATTGATGGTGCTGAACTTGCAGATATTGTGGAAGTTGTTGCGACTACTGCTGGTGTTGTTGTAGCTGCAGTTGTTGCTAATGTTGTTGGAACTGTTGGTGCAGGACGTATTGATCGATGAGCATCGTAAATCACCGAAGCACATCGCCTCGATTCAGAAGATGAACTGATGCGAATAGAATGGGATGGTCTGATGTTGTCAAATTTTGCATTGGAAAAATAATTACCCTGCAGGCTGCATCATTTCTATAATTATGACGATAATTGCAAAGGCTGGAAAAAAAAAGTTCATTATGCTAAGGACATAAATGCTATTGGTGGTCTTTGTCTGGTGGTCTTTGTTACAACAACAAGTGATTATCGTCAATCATTGCAGTTCAGAGACCTTGACAAAGAGAAGAAGAAAATAGCTATCCAGGTTACTAGGGATACAGACAAAAGATGTCCATATATGATCTAGTTCATGGTGATATAGTTCATCTCGCAATAGGAGATCAAGTCCCTACAGATGGACTCTTTCTTTCAGGATTTTCTGTTTTGATTGATGAATCCAGCTTGACAGAAGAAAGTGAGGCCAGCTATTTTTCTGAGTCTTATATCTTTTATGAAGCAGTATTGACTAGGGAGTATTTTAAAGATGGGATGTTTCAGGATGTTAATCTTTCCAGCAAGCAACTTCGCTTTCTTGCTCGATTTCTGACAGTTTGTTTGGTTTTGAATCGGTGTGATATGATTTATCAATTAATAAATCAGTTGAAATGTTTCTTGATGAATACAAGAGGGCTTTCCAGGAAACTTATTTTAAAGAATGGAAGCTGGTGGTTCAGGAAATAATTAAGTTTCTAAAAGCTAACCCAACTTTTATGAATATCAGGCCATTGAGATATGGTGTCGTATTAGACCTTCATCCAGATTGCTTAGCACAGGTTGTTGAAGCAAAGAGAAAGTTAAGATTACGAGATGTACTTCTATGCAGCTACCATCCCAATGAGGTTAAGTATTCATAACTGACTCTTGATACTTTCTGAATACTACAATCTCTGGAGTGGGAACCTAGTGGATCATTTTATCAGACAGGCGGGATTCCTCCAAGTGGTGCTGGTACTATTATGCAGAATTCATTGTGACTAAGTGTTTCTGTGCTGCTGTTGAATGGTTGGAGCTTTGTGACATTCACCATGGCTAATGCGGCATCAGGCATGGTTGTGCATGACAGCTGCAAGCTGAAATTTCTGGAGTTGAAAGCTAAGAGGACTTATCGCTTCATAGTATATAAAATTGAGGCCTGGTGAACCTACTGAGAGTTATGAGGATTGTTGCTGCTTGTTAGTAGAGTGTTTTGCTATTGTTACCAAGCTAGGACTGAAAACTTTGTTTCAGTGCCCAACTTGAGAGGGGGGGGGGGGAGGGGTTGTAGAAATATATTGTAGTATAAATACAAGTATTGTATACAATATTCAATAACACTGAATATTTTTCATCTTTTCCCAACTTCCTCTCTCTCTTCCATTTCTTTCCCTTTCTTCCCTTTCACTTCAATTTCTCAATTCTTCTTCTTCAATCAATTATCATGCGCATAATCAACAATCAATATCCATAAATTATATATTTAACACCCTTATCCCTGTCCCCTCTTCCATGAATTTCTTCTTTTAGTGCTAAATAAAAATTAAAACAAGCTTACATATACACAATCTTATGAAGCTAATTGAAATGTATTTGAAATATCGACTCAAAAGTTTAGTCTCAAGTACTCAAGATCTTGATTATCCGATATAAATCGTTGGGAGAGGTGGATCAAATTTTTTATATTAATACTTCATTTTAGTGATGTTCTTTTGTGACAATAAGTTCATACTTAGTCTAATAGTAGTGATGTTCGAGCTAATTTTTTCATATATAAACTAATTTATGAATACATAGATGCTACTTCTCGCCTGCTGTTTTGGATTCAAATTTCGGTTCTCAAAATTGTTTCTCCAGCTCTTCCACCGCTAAGCCACACTTGTAGACCGTTACAAAATATTATCCCGTCTCAATTTATGTGACACTTTTTATTTTTCAAGATTTAAATTATGTGTACTTTGACCAACGTGTTAAAATGCATTGTTTGATCATATTGATGTAAGAATTTTTTTAACTTAAAGTATTTTTTTATATAGTTTTTGAATATCTAAATTTCAATCTAACAATATTAAGCTAATTATTTAATCCAACTTAGTTACAAATATTGACTCTGGAAAAGGTAACATAATTAGAACAAAAGACTGTATTTGTGTAGAGGTTATATCCTACTCACTGATGGGATAGAGGAATATTTACAGAATCATATATTTATGAGTTATATAACGGTAAATACATGTGTGATACATATCAATAATTAGTAATTTTGTAAAAACGGGTACGTACTGTAACATATTTTTACTCTTTCAGTAATCTTTTATCACTTGATTTAGACTTACGTAACGTCTTGTTAAATTGTGTGAAAACTTGCAGCTGACCTTCTGGGATTGCCTCTGCTTCCACCACATTCAGAGTCCTTCAACGTCAACAAAATGCGTTACGGAGTGAACTATGCCTCTGCTGCTGCTGGTATCCTTGATATTACTGGCTTTCACTTTGTAAGTCATCTTATTTTCCATACTTACATTGTTAATCAGGTCTTTATGCATTTCAAGAATAGGGAATTTTAGGAAAATATTAAAGTTATATATGTATACACATTAAAAATATGAAGATATTTTTTACAAGATCAGTGTAGTTTTACAATGAAAGTTCATCATAAAGTTATTACTAGTAGTTACCTCACGTAAATATTTCTACACTGTTATTTCATAGAATTTAAATCGAGATGGTTAAACTTATGGCCTGCTAAACCCGCCCATTTATTAATTAGCTCAACTCATTTCGGCCAGGGCTGATATTAGCCTAAATTGAAAGAAATGTTATCAAAATATTTTCAAAAAGACATTTATAGTCAGATCAGATCTATTTTGTTAAAAAAAAAATCGTAATTGAATTTTGTATTGAGCTAATCATTCTTGTTTTTCAGGTGGAAAGAATCCCATTCAGTTATCAAATAAAAAACTTTGAAAACACGTTGGTGAGTTTGACAAAAAATATGAGTGCATCAGTTGTGAAACAGGATATTCCCAAGTGCATATTCTATGTGGGGATGGGCAGCAATGACTACCTCAACAATTACATTATGCCTGCCTACTTTACTCAAGATCAATACTCTCCTCAAAAATTTGCTGAATTACTCATTCATCAGTACAAAGTTCAACTGACAGTAAGTGAACCTTCCCCATCCCTCTTTCAAAATTGTATAAACTAAATTTTAATCGTTATCAGTTTTGTAATTAAGGATTCATATACTTCCCACATGCTCTAAACTATGTGCTATTTCTAATTCTATTATCATAATCCCACCGTTTTTAGTTCAAATAAGTTTGGCCTTTGAAGCATCATTTAATTTGACAAAAGCTTTTTTGGTTGATATTTAACTTGAGCATCTCTACATAGTGGAGAAATAAATGCATCCGTGATTTATACTTTCCAATCTTTGAAATTTAATGTATATATATGTGACTTTTTTTTTTTTATATATATACTGCTTTAAAGTGTTTGTTCTTGTGCGAAAAATCTATCGGAAACAACATCTCTACCTCCTAAGGTAGAAGTACGGTCTGCGTACACTCTATCCTTTCTAGACCTCAATATGTGAGATTTCACTGAATATATTGTTGTTGTTCTGTTGCATCCTTAAACTTCAGACTATTAAATTTTGTATTTCTTCGTTAGGGTTTGATGTATAAAATGTACTGACAACGGGTGTAGTTACTCGATTCCTTTTGCTGGAAAATTATACCGTGTGTATAAATAAAAAATGCTATAGGTTGCGTGCAGGTTTGACTCTCAAAAGTGGCAATTTAACATTTTTTCGATTCCTCTAGTGAAATTCGTGTCTTCACCATTGTGTAAATGCAACTTCAAGATCAACACAGAGAGGTAGATTAATATTTATCCTTAAAAATTCACTTGTTACTATATATATGCAGAAATTGTACAATCTTGGAGCCCGGAAAGTTATAATTGCTGGGATTGGACAAATGGGTTGCATCCCAAGCATGCTAGCAGAAAGTTCAAGTGGTCAATGCTCAGATATAGTAAATGAAATGATTCATCCATTCAATGCCAAGTTAAAGACAATGGTCATGAAACTCAACAAGGATCTTGCTGGTGGCCACTTCATTTACCTTGACATGGAAAATATGTTCATGGATATCATTACCAACCACAAGTCCTATGGTAATGCCTCACTAATTTCCCTCTTTATCTTACTAAATTCCATTTTATAGAAAATATTCCTCTTTAGCTAAATATATATTATTCAACTTCTTTAATACTCTTTGGGCATCTTAACTACTTATTTATACTGCACAGTGAAACCGATATTTTTTTTTAAAAAATAATCTAATTTCTTTAATGCAATCCACTTTCTCGCGTTGCGAAATTTTAAAAGTAATTAATCTGCCCAAGTGGAATAAAAAAGTTGTATTTAAATAGAAAATTAGAGGTAGATTGATAGAGGACAAATAACTAATTATTATATACACTGACTATGAATGAATTTCTTTTTTGACAGGGTTTAATGTGATAGATCGTGGGTGCTGTGGCATAGGGAGACACAAAGGGGAAGTAACTTGTCTACCAATGCAAACACCATGTCCAAACAGAGATGAATACTTATTTTGGGATGCATATCACCCCACATCTGCAGTCAACCTCTTGCTTGGGAGTATGTCTTTCTATGGAGGTCCCAATTTTACTTATCCTATGAATATTGAGCAGCTTGCTGGTCTCTGAGATTCAACAATATGGAATGTAATAGTGGTCATTTTTTATTGTATCAAGAAAAGAAGACCTTAGGAAGTAGTGGGGAACTTCTTGATTACATGGTCTTCTTTGCTATGAATGGTAATTTACATTTGTTAGCAGTGAATTATTATAATTTATAATATCTTTGTTGGACTCTCTTTTGGACCCTTCTAGAATACCTTGCATGTTATGTACTTAGTTCTCAATGCTTTAATTATCTATTATTCTTTTATTAATACAACAAAAATAAGTTACGGTGACAGTTTACGTGTGATAGAAATGCAAGTGTCACATTTTTTTATTAAATTTATCCTTTTTCGTGATATTCATGTGACCGTTTTTTAAAGTGTCATAAAATTATGATATTTGTGTGACGGGTTTTTAAGTGTAATTTATTTATGACATTTGTGTGACGGGTTTGTGAAATGTCACATAAAAATAAGTGACTTGTGTTTTAAATTGACCAAAAATGACGCGTTTGACTGATTAAAACGACACCATTCTTATTATTTATTTAGCACTTTTTTAATTCAAATTAAGACCTACACGATTTTTATTTCTTTTTAAAAATTGTTTTTAATAAAAACAAACTAAACGTTATCGTTTTAACATTATAAAAAATAAAAGATTAAAAACTCTGTAAAAATACTAAGTGTCTTCACGCTCACACAGTTTCCAAATTGGACATGCCACGAATCTCGAGATTACTACTTTCAGAAATTAAACATTAGTACAATAGAGTATTCACATAATTATATATTTAAAAGAATTTATTAGCTTACGATAAATTTTTATTTGAAGAAATAAAATTTGTGAGGCAACATATTGACCCAAATTGATATTATTAAAGGGCCGCCCCATAAAACCCTATGCTCTCAAATTTCCGGCGATTCTTGACGGCACAGTAACTTGGCCGAACAATTGAATTTTCCGGCCGACTCAGGAACCCATCGGAGACGACCCATATAACAAAACAATCGTCTTCTCCTCCTCTTGCAATCTATACCAATATCAACAGTCGATTCATCTGGTTTCATTGTCGATTTTGCAACAAAAAATCAGTTCAAAATCGCAATTTTATAATTTTAATTTTTCGGCGACCGGAGGTTGATTCGACGGGAGTGGATAACATCACTGTGACCACCATCACCTAGCTGTTCTTTCTATACTACCCCCGTGTATTGACTGTCCCCCAATAGCCACGACGACCAGATCATCGTTAACATCGAACCCTAGGCGCAACTTTGGATTTTCCGGTCAACTCCGGTGACTGATCACGATCTCAGATATACTATTGTGTTCCCCTCACTCTCCTCTACATTCTACACCCATCCCCGTGACTCGAATCGACACATAACATATTTCACCATTTTCATAGTTGTCGAGCTTCACTAATGTTTCATGGCAGAAATGTCGACTGAGCGACTACCCACAGTGGTCGTCCAGTCCTATAGCAATGATTATCCAACTTTTATTCATCCTCAACAACCCAAGCTTCCAACTCTGATTTCTGATGCTAGTCCGACAGTGAACAAAGAGTTTCTCGGCGAATTGGTGCAGCTATGAAGGTGTTACAATCTGCAATAACCATGAATCAATTACCAGATATCATTAATGCCACAACATTACGCACAGGTAATGTAATAAAAATTACCAGCAACATCATTAATGCCATAACATTACGGAGTACGCAACACTGCAGTAAGTAACACCTATGATTTGAATCATGTTTTACATTGAGTAGAAAGAGGCAATCGTAAGAGGACAAAGTAATGTAAACACGATTAATCTCAAGTGTTTTGAATATATATTTTTGGTTTGGATCATATTTTACATCGAGTAGAAAAGAGGCAATCGAAAGAGGACAAGGCGATGTATTTGTACTTGAGAGGAAAACTGCTGGATGTTTTTCCTGGTTGCAATCAGGAAACGGAGCAACATCTGACGGATGCTGTGAGTAAAAAAGAGTATTTCATCTTTCTTTGTCTAATCTGTTTTTTTGGTTTATTTCTTAACTGTTGATTTTTTTTCTTTCCATCTTAATATGAAAATTGATATGGTGGATGTGTGGATATGCCTAGGAGCTTGGTTATTTTACATCGTTTCTTCTATTTTAAAGTTTCGTTACTGATGAATTTACTTCCAGAAACTTCTGATGGATATATTCTTATACGGTGTTCAGGATTCTAACAGTAAGGAGCTATTACGTCACTTATCAGTGCTTGAAAGAAGGTTGTGCTGAGGTGAATCAGGTGAAATTGTCCCTATTTGTGATTGTTCTTTTGTACTTTGGGCATACATGTTCTTCAAGCAATAACCTTAGGCATTTCTAGCATTTTGCAAGACTATAAATAATTGTATTCTCATTTTTCCTAAGTGCCCATAGCATTATGTGATTGTATTCTACTTTACATAAGTTAAAAAACTAGAAGAGATCATTAAGGAAAGTATCAAACATGCCAAGGACGCAATCGGTCAGGATTTCCACGATGGATTATTATGGTGTAAGATTGCATTTTGTACTTCTTCTTAGTCATACTTAGACCATATGTACTTACCTTACATCATGTTATAGTTTAGAAGGAACTGAATCTGGAAAACTGAAGCCTGACTCATTAACTAGCATCCATTTTTTATATGAACATAAACAGATGCATCAATTTAACACATGACATGTAAATTGCATTCACATTTCACTTGTAAGCTTAGTATTTTGATTTGTCAAATTTAAATATTATAGAGTAGTTCGTGTTTGTAACTGATATCGCAAGATCGGGTATCCGTTATCAAATTAAAATCTACTCCTTCAATCCATTCTTTTCCTGTTTCCTCTAGAAGAGTTGGGGGTGTAAATAATCTCTTCTAAATAGAAATTATGTCGACGAGCGTATTCTTTTGTTCTCCTCTTTAGTCGGAAGAAAAGGGAATTCGCACTGCTTTACCATCTAAACTTGTCTATTGATTTACATATTGGTTATTAGGCTTAGACATGTCTATTGATTTACATATTGGAAATCAACAGAGCGGCGAATTGGATTCTTCAAATGTAGAAACTGCATTAGTGAGTCCTGCACCCTCTCCCCATCCTCCTGCTGCAAAGCAGATGAAATTGATGGAAACTGAGAATGAGCAAAACAAGAACGCATATTTGGTAGCTATTGCCACTGTTGTTGCTGCAGAAGCAGCCGTTGCCGCTGCTGAGGTCGTTCGTCTCATCGCTGCAGCCTGTAACTCCGGTAAATCAAAGGAAGAGATTGCAACTATAAGAATACAAACAGCTTTTCGAGGATACTTGGTATGATGACTAACTTCTCATGTAATTTAAGCTTGCATAACATGATCACACATTTGGACTTTTCCCCCCTATTATATGGCTGATTTAATTACTTATCCTTTTTCCCCTCTTCTCGTGAGTCTAGGATTGTTGTTTGTCTTGTATATAGGCTTACCAGGTGCTTGAATGATGTTGTTTTACTTGGTGATTAGTATTAGCGTAATCCAAAAATGGGCGAAAAATGCTTAGTGACAGTTACAAGAATGGCGGGGAAGTTAACAGTACCCGACGATATTCAGGAATGGATGTAGACTCATCGGGCAGGGATAATCATTCCTGTCCTAGGAGAAGTGGCGACCATTCTCAAGAACGAAAAAAACTGAGTTGAGGGAAGCCCTATGAGTCACTGAAAAGGACGGCAGGAGTGCCCTTTTTCTATCAATAGAGGGAGCAAAAAATGGGCTTTGCTCCCCTTTACAATATGAAGAAAGAAATAAGGGTCGAAGATTAGACAGTCATCTCTAAAGGGGGAAACTCCAAATTGCAAAATTCTCAGTTTAGAGTCTTCATAATTTTGCAACATTATTAATAAATCTCACTTTTTTGGTCAACTCTGTGAAACTTATGATTTTGAGGGACCTGGTAATTAGTATACTGAAAAAATCATATGTTGATTTCTTAAGTTTGTTGATTATAAATCAGTTCATGCCTCATTCTCTGTGAATAAATATTGCAAACAGTTTCTGATACACTATTGTTTTTCCTATTTTATACAGGCTAGGAGAGTATTGAGGGCGTTGAGAGGATTAGTGAGGTTGAAGACAATGATTCAAGGGAAATCTGTCAAGAGACAAGCGACATCCACCTTATGGTGCATGCAGACTTTAGCTCGTGTTCAATCTCAGGTTCGTGCCAGAAGAATTAGGATGTCAGAGGAGAATCAGGTGCTCCAGAGACAGCTCCACTCCAACAGAAGCATGAGAAAGAGCAGGAGAAGCTCAAAGCATCTTCTGTAAGTACACTCGATGGTTTGCATTCCCATATATGTATGTTATTTGTTTCCTACAATATCCTTGAGTTCTACATCATATTTCATCATCATCTGCTTTGGGTGATCCCCTTGTTTTATATTTTCTTTTTTCTTCCACTTAGAGGTGTTTTTTATCTTGGTTTATGTGAGAAATTATGGAAGAAAAATATATTATTGAATTGTGTATCTACATTATTACATTGAGCCTTATTTAAACTTTGGTAGTGTAAGCACATGCCCCTTCTTTACAGTGGCACTACACATTTTTGTTCTATCAGCACTTGCATTACCTATGAGCTTAGTAGTGTAGTTAACAATGCCTCATTATACCTACAAACTACTATAAGTTGAAATATATTTTTGGTACCTTTATGTTCCACTTCATAATGCATCATTTGAGGTGTCATCCGCATTATATTAACATGAAAAATTTGTGGCTTTCTTCTTCTAATTTGTTGGAATCTTCTTTAGTCATATAGGTATCGAGAATATTTTGATCGTGAGCGGGTTGAAGGAGATGATGGTCATTGGAATATTTGAAGAGTTCGTGTTCGTATTGCATAGTTCGTGTTCGTTGGGCACATGGAAATAAATTTTTATTTTTTCAAAATATTTTTCAAAAATTGGTTAGAGCAAAAAATTTACTTTCAATGTGTTACAACACTTGCTAGTGACTAAAAGTAATACTTAAGTAAAAGCGGTTAAACTGAGCAATTCATAGCTCAGATTCTTCAGTGATCTTCAAGAAATTGCTACGACAAAAGGGAAGAACACTAGAGAAGGCATCTGACTGAGATGAAATGTAAAATATGAAAAGCTAAGATATTACTATTGACTTGTAGAGATATAAAACCACATGTAGTCTGTAGGGATGTCAGTGGGGCGGGTAAATGCGGGTACCGCTTCGCACCCGCTCCAGTTGGGTCGGGTATGTGGATGGTTTGGTGGATGGGGGCGGGTATGGGTATCAAAAGTGCTACCCGCCGTTGGTAGTGGGGCAGGAGTTAATTTCATATAAGACCTGCATCGTACCCGTTATCCGCATCGTATCCGTACCGCCTAAATAATGGGCTTGCAACTTGTTTCCTTAGCTCCAAGTTCAAATATGGTTTAAAAGTGAAAAAATAAAATAAATAAATAAACATTCTCAGTTTCTCACATACACCGTACACGTATAACCCATCTTATGAAATCTCATGAATCCCAAAACTCAAAACCAAAAGCTTCCTAGGAAGAAACTCAAAAGCTAACCCTAAATCCCTAATTCCTAAAGCCAAACTCAAAAAAAAAAAAATCTGTTACACCCCGTAGTTCCAGGGTATGTATACAAGGACGTACGTACGAGAATACGACATAAAAATTGGAAAGGAAGAAAGATGTGATTTTTCGACGGAAAAATTTCCGGAATTTGTGAAGGAAAAAGGTTCGTTAATGGGAATTTGATTCCCAGATTTGGTATTCGGACTTTTTGGAATATTAGAGAATTATGGAATTTTATTTCCGGAATTGGTCACGTGGGGCCCAAGGGGAAAATTTACGGTTTTGTGCGGCCTACTTTATTTTTCGGATTTTTGGCATTACGGATATTTTCGGAAGATGAAATATTTTGAACGTGTAGGGGGCGACATGTGTCACCCCCATGTGGCCATGTTGGCCGAATGGTTAGAGGACATGTGTCTTGGACGTTTTTTGTGGACAAGTGGCAAGCCACTTGTCCCATTTTTGTGGTGGACATATGTCTCATTGTTGTGGTGGACATTTGGTTGGAAGACTCCACTCCCACTTGGACCAAATCCTCACCTTACACTTGCTTTGATCCTAGCCATTGGTTGGCCTATAAATACCCCCCTTGAGTGCAAGACTTATTCATCCACACTTAGAGATTTCCAAGCTTGAAAAATACTCCCTCCCCTTTAGTGAGTGCTCTCGTTTTTGGCTAAGAGCTTGACCAAAATGTTGTCCAAAAATTCTTAAACTTTTAAGTGTTCTTCCTTAGGGTGTTAGGAAGATTGTGTACCAAGAGTTGGAAAAGATTTCACACCCCTAGCCTTGAAACCTTGCCTTGGCCGAAAGTGGCCATTTTTAAAGCCTAAGTGTTATTCACTTTTTGGAGTTGAAGTGTTAAGAAGTTGTTTAGAAACTTCTAAGGGTTTCTTGGAGCGGGTTGAGCGTAAGGAATCGAGCTAAACGTTGCTCAGGATCGACTTATAAATCTTGGATAATTTTGGGCTTATCGAGGTAATGATCTTTGTCCCCCTATTGTAATTGGAGATTACATGTTGTTGTAATGTATAGTTAAGTATACTATATATAGAATGAATATTGATAAGAATTGAACTGTATTTACAGTGGACTGTATTCTACGAGACTTGTAGTATTATTGTGCGTAATTGTACACGTCAGGTTAGGCGTGTAATCCTCTGAGTTGTTGGCTTAGAGCGTGCCTTGATAGTGGAGGTTATTTATGTGGTTGCGGGGAGGTGCTGCCGAATTTTCCATAGAATTTTGGAACCTTGTACTTAGAAATATTCTACGAAGGGATCTAGAAGTTAATAAACGTTTTATGGCCATTATAGGTTGAAGTACTACGAGTAGCGTATTCTACTTGAAGGGTGGAAAAGGCTAGCAGGGTTATAGTACTTTGGAGCGTTTTGCTAATTGTCGATAATCGTCGCGAGGTATGTGAACCTCTTCCTATCCTTTCTAGCATGATTGTTGTGAAATATATATAGTGCGGTAGACGCACGTGTGTTTAAAGGAATTTGATTTTCCTTTTGTGTCCTTGACTTGATTCCAAAGTTAAGTGACTTGTTATGAAATATTAAGGACTTGAATTATGTTAAAAAGTTGTAAAACCTCATTCATGAGTAATGGGTGTGTGGTCTTTTAAAGAATAAAGTTATCTTGATTTCGAAAATGAGAATAGTTGTCCTTGGTTGGTTTAAAACATAAAGTGTTATAATAGCTTTATGGGAAGTTATTTATAACGACTTTATGAAAACAAAAGAATGATTTTATCATTGGATTTAAAATGATAACTTGACTTATAAACAACTTGATTTTGGGAAAGGAGAAGTAACTTGATTTAAAGGTATAGGTTACTTGTTTTTTTAAAAGAGTAAGACACTTGGTTTAAAAAAGTATATTGCTACTTGACTTAAAAAAGGAAAAGTGTCTTTGTTTTAAAGGAAGGCATGATTTTGTCTTAAAATGGTTTAAAAAGGAAGGCATGCTTTTGTCTTAAGATTGGTTTAAAAAGAAGGTATGGAAATTGTTTTGGTTTACTTAAAAAGATAGTTACTCTATTTTGATACTACGGGTATCGTGTGACTCTTGTGAAAGAAATGAATCTTTTTAAAGAGTTAAAGTATATAGTACTTTGGGGTTAAAACCCGGATTTGTTGACATCAAATAAAAGTACCTTGTGTGAGTAACTTGCCTATGTTTTGCTTGTGATAGCCTTGTAATACTTTCTTGTTGGTTTGATAAGTAAACATGTTATGATGCTACGTATGTTAGCGTCTTGTGACGTTTGTGTACAGGGGGTTTTTCGTGTTGTGCTTATGTTGTTTAACGATAAGCCCGTTGTGCTGGTATTATATCACTTACCCCCCTGACTTGTTATGAGCCGCGGGTTAGCTACCCCCGATGCGAGGAATACCTCATGCGGGTCCATGGGACCTACGCGAGCTACGGAGTTCCAGAACCGCCGGTGTGTTACGCCGTGCGAGAATGCCTCACGCGTCCATGTGAGGCCATGCGGATCGCGGAGTCGAGGAAGATACCGCGGTTAGCTACCCCGACGCGGCGAGTACCTCACGCGGGCCTATGTGACCTACGCGAGCTGCGGTGAGTTCGAGGTTAGACGCGCACATTGATACCGAGGGCGAGTGGCCCCGCTGATCGTGTGGCGGTGCAGAAAGACCTCGCGATACGATTTTATAGCATTATCGTACGGTAGGTCCTAGTAGTTGGCTATGCCTTCGCATTTACCGTCACGGTTTTATGACGCAGTGGGACTCGTGTTCATGTGTACTCGCGGTGTTGTTATATCATGATCGCCAGCGGTGGAAGGAATTCCACGCATGATTGATATGGTGGGCGTGAGACCCAGGTTATATTTGAGTGATGACTTTGAGGCGTGAGTCCACGACTTGACATGATTGCTACATATTGTGTATCGTAGTTTGGTTATCATATATGTCTCTGCTTTATATAGACTACTATGATTTCATTTATCAGATTTTCGCCACATACTTGATACTGTTAGATCGACTCCTTCTGGGCCGTTCATGCCACGTAGAGGTACACCGATTGTTGATCCTCGCCATGGATCACGATTCGCGTTTGGGAAGCTTCGTTTCTCGAGGCTTATCTTTTGGTATGATTCCCGAGATTGTAGGTACTTGTACATTCGTGGTATGGCGGGCCTCCCGTCATAGTTGTTACAAAAATTCTTAGAGTCTGAGTACTTGTTGTGGGGGGGTTTGTAAAGGATGTAACTGTTCAAGTTTTTATTTATATATACAGAAAGGTAACCGTTTTGGTTAGCCTGTTTTCTTATTTCACTGTCTATCTTTTATGAGTTTTTATTTCCGCTGATTTTCTCTGATATTGTATCACTAGGGTGCTCGGGGTAAGGCACCAGTCGCGGGCCCGAGGTCGGGTCGTGACAAAAGTGGTATCAGAGCAGTTAATCCTCGGAAAGTGTCTACAGACCGTATCTAGTAGAGTCTTGATTATCGGCGTGTTGTGCACCACACCTATAATCAGGAGGCTGCAGGATATTTAGGATTGGTTTCTATTCTTCTCACTCTGAGATCGTGCCTTAGAGCTGTGTTATAAATTGGACTCCCTCTGGCGTATTCGTATGTGCTAGTTATGCCTCTACGCAAGGCAACCAGAGCCCAGAAGGGCAAGGCAATAGAGGGAGTTGCGAGTAGAATACAGAGGGTTACGAGGGCACAGGCCCAGTCATTACCTGAGACAGTGCTTCATTCGGGGAGTTCTACGACGCCGCTAGCCCCAGAAGAGTTTAGAGCAGCAGCAGTAGCTACAGAGACCACGATACCTGAGCCTCTAGTCCCACGGCCAGGAACAGAGGATATGGTTACGAGAGATGGCGATTACTAGCTCGGCTTGGCGAGGCATGAGGATAGACGGGGCGGTGGTACCGAATACACCCAGGCCGACGGTTTGAAACTTCGACTTTTGAGTTGCGATCCACCGAGTTCTATGGGTCGAGGACCGAGGATGATCCTCGTGAGTTTATACGACGATTGTAGCGGATCATGAGTGATCGAGGCCTCGAGACAGTCGGTGGTATTAGGTTCACATCGGTGCGTGATATCTGCGATCGTTTGATTCATGGAACCGCCCCGGGAGCATGCGCCCACCGGTTGGGACGAGTTCTCGAGGTATTTCTTACACACTTCTTGCCCTCGCAGATGAGAGCTCGGGCAGATAGATTTATGATGTTGAGCGAGCAGGCGGGCGGTTGGGAATACTGATGTCGAGTTTGACTCATTGGCTCGTTATGTCCCGCTTTAGTGGCGTACATGGAGGATAGAGTGCACCGATATGTCACGAGACTTGACGATTATCTAGTAAAGGGTTGTACAAGAGTAGCTCTTTAGTCGTGCATGGACATTGCCGCAGAGCTTATGCGCGCGCAGATCGAGGAACGTAGATCGACGGATTAACCAAAATCAGCGAGAAGAGGCGAGCAATGGTCCTTTGGTAACTTTCGAGCGGACCTTCTCGCCAGCAGATCGGTTATGCACCTCCGCCAAGATCAGTGGTCCTCCGCGCACTTGGGGACGTCGGTATTTAGGAGTTGGTCAGAACTCCAGGGTTTCTGGTTCACAGATTTACATAGGTTCTAGCCAGCCAGATTCAGTTTCCCCTCAGTGTTCACTATGTGGTAGACGTCATCTCGGGAAATGTCGTCTTTTTACTAATGTTTGTTTTACCAGCGGCCGTCAGGGCCATTTTGCGAGAAATTGTTCGACCAGAGGTGGCGGGGATGTTACGACTCAGCCTTCGGGATCAGTGGCTGGTTCACCACCTTCTGTAGTTATGCGCCCAGCAGAGCAGGATTTGATTAGAGCGACAAAGGGAAAGTGAGGCAGTAGTTACAGAGATATCTTCAGCCCTTAAGAGACTTGTTTAGGTCGTTATGGTAGATACATGTGGAGTGCTATGTACGGATAGCATTATGGTAGGTGTGGATTAGAAAACATGGGTAGTTGAAAAGGGTAAGTCTGGGGACGAGAAAATGATGAGCCTTAGAATTTATAACAGTTGGGACCTTGGATGCAAGGCCGTCTTGAGTGGATGATTTTACGGTTGGTCTTTGTCGAAGTACTTGGTATGCGTGAAATATATTGTGGGATAATTCCATGGGTAGTGTGAGATGGAAGTGGTAGCTTTCATGACGTAAATTGGTAAGATTGTTCCGGATCGGGGAACGAGAGAGGTTGGCGCGAAGTGGGTCGGGTTGAGGCCATATCGTGGGTCAACCCGCAGCCCGGGATGTTGTGGGGTCAGTTTGAGGTGGTCCCGCCAGGTGGTAGGGTCACGAGGGTGTTAGGCCCAAGTTTAGTTAATCGTCGTATGAGTTCGTAGACGCGTTCGACCAGTAGTCGGGACGATGAGGTCAGCCTATCTTGTCTTTCATCGGGATCATTTACTCGGAGGGTTATGCGAGATGTTATATATCAGGAAGGTTGTAAGGCTGCACGGGGTTCCTACTTTTTATGACAGGCAGTGGAGCCCAGTTTATGGCTATTTCTTTTTTTGGAGGTTTTACCAGGCGGGGTTAGGAACTCAGGTGAGTCTCAGTATTGCATTCACCCTCGGGCCGACGGATAACGTCGCGTATTATCCAGACATTTGAGGATAGGTTTCGGGTAGGTGTTTTGATTTCAGGGGTAGCTGTGAGGATTATTTGCCTCTTGTTGAGTGAGTATTACAATAGCTACCATTTCAGTATTCGGATGGCGTCTTATGAAGCCTTGTATGGGAGGAAGTGTAGGTTACCGGTCGATTGGTTCGATGTTGGCAAGGTTCAGATAGTTGGTCCATACTTGATTCAGCAGGATGTGGATAAGGTGAAGCTTATCCAGAAGAGGTTATTAGCAGCTCGGAGTCAACAGAAGTCGTGCGGATAATCGGCGTCGACACTTGGAGTTCGTGCCGACGTGGTCTTCTTGAAGGTACCACCGGAAGGTGTGACGAGATTTGGAAGCGGAAACTTAGCCGAGGTACTGGGCCTTTCGGTCGTTTGTAGAATAAGGCGCCGTTGCCTATAAGTTAGCACCGCCGTCCGACTTAGGAGGCGGATGTCACGACCAACTGGCGTGGATCGTGCCTTACCCCGGGCACCCTAGTGATACAACATCAGAGTAATCAGCGGAACATAAAACACAATATGAAATAATGCAAAGGAAACACATGTTTCTGAAGAAAAGTTGCCTTTCGGCATATATATAAATAACAACTCTTTCAAAAATGAACAGTTTAATCCTTTTTACAAACCCTGCCAACAACAAGATTACTGCACCTACGAATGATATGACAACAACGACGGACGGGGCTCACATACCCTCGAATGTAAGCACCTACAACAACAGGGGACTATACCAAGATAAGCCTCCGAGAAACGAGCTTTCCCAAACGCTGAATCCGTGACCAAGAGCGAGGATCATCGATCGTGTACCTTTACTGCGGCATGATGAACGCACTTCAAGGAGGTCGATAACAGTACCAAGTATGTGAAATCAAAATAAATATCGTAAATGAAATCATAGTAGTCTATATAAAGCGGGAGACATGTATGATAACCAAACTACGATTCAATAAATAAGCGATATGCCAAGTCGTGACTCACGCCTCAAAGTCATCACAATAGAACCGCACGGTAAGTACGAAGCGCGTAGCCGACTACTAAGACCCACGCACGTAAATACCATAAAGCGTATCACGAGGTCTTTCTAGACCGCACTACACGATCGGCCGCCACTCGCCCGCAGATCACGCGGCGCGTCTATCCTCGAACTTACCGCACTCCGCATAGGTCACACACGCACCCGCATGAGGTATTCCTCGAATCATAGTCACCTGCATCGCACGAGGTATACCGCGACGGAGGCGCTTTAACCCAGATCCGCCTAGGCTCCCGCACCGCATAGTCTCAAAAGACCGCATAGTCTCAATGCATCGCATAGGAATCCCCGCGATCGGGCTAAACACCCGAATGATCAATCTCGAGCATACCGCTGCTCCGCATAGTCACAAGGACTGCATAGGCCGTATAGACCCGCAACAAGGGTGGCAAGCCCTCGGTATAATAAGTCAAGGGGGTAGGTGATATAATAACAGTACAATGGACTTACCGTTTAGAAACGTAAGCACAGCAAGAATGACCCCCTTACATCACAATCACACAAGATACTAACACACGTAGCATCCTAACATGTTTACTTATCAAATCAACAAGAAAGTATTACAAGGCTATCACAAACCAACACAATCAAGTTATTCACACAAGGTACTTTATGCTAACAAGTTCGGATATCTATCCCCAAAGTACTTCATACATTAACTCTTTTAAAGATCCGTTTCTTTCACATAAGTCACACAATACCCGTAGTATAAAATAGAGTGACTGTCTTTTTTTTTTTTTTTTTTTTTTTTTTTTTTAGTAAACCAAAACACTTACCTTTGTAAAATCAAGTAACAACATTATTTTCCAAACGTCCAAGTTTGCCTAATTTCAAATGTTCACGTTTCTTATTTTAGAAAGGTTTCGTCGTTCATATTATTAACCACATAATAATATAATCCTCTTTTAAAACAACCTGAGAAACATATGCCTTATATGTGAGTAGGTTATTCTTGTTCATAATCAATCTGATTAAAGCAGCCGTGATCTAGGAAATGTAATATCATTTTGTCTCATTTTAGCTCCTATGCAGGTGGAGGTTTCTACTGGTTTTAATAGTACTTAATTAGTCAAAACATTTCCTTTCATTAACGCTGCGGTGGTTTGTCGATACACATTCTGATTTCCGAAATCAGTAAAACATTAACTCTTTTAAAAACCAAGTACTCATTACTCACGAATGAGGTTTCACACAAAATTCACATAATTCATTTAAGTTAAGTCTCTTATCTTACAAGATCAAGTCTCTTAACTTCTAAAATAATTAAATCATTCGTTTTATCTTTCTTAAGCCGTTATACCTAACTTCCCATAAAGCTAGTATAACTCTTAAGCTTTTAAAACCAAGTATGTCTTCTTTTAAAAACAGTTCTTAATTCTCTTGAGCTACTTCAAGATTATTATTATTCGGGCTTAAGTCAAAAGACATTGCCGTACAACTACGTTCAATTAACACCCGTGCGTCTACCGTACTACATAGTTATACACATATCATGCTAGAAGAGTGTCACACCCCGAAATCCGGGCCCGTGACTGGTGCCTTACCCCGGGCACCCTAGTGATACAACATCAGAGAAAATCAGCGGAACATACAACATGAACATGAAATAAGAGATAATATAAATAAACCGGCCAACCAAAATAGTTGCCTTCTGCATATACATAAAACCCAACAGCTTATCCTTTTACAAACCCCGCCACAACAAAGGCTCTGCACTCTAAGAGAGAATAACAACCTATGACGGACAGGCTTCGCCATACCCCGAATGTACAAGAACCTACAACTCGTGGAAACCTACTAAAGATAAGCCTCCAAGGAACGGAGCTTCCCAAAACGGCAAACGTGATCCTACAAGGGATCGGCACCAACGATTTCTACCGCATGCAGATGAACGCAGCCTCGGCGAGGTCGGATAACAGTACAAGTATGTGAAATCAGAATATCGCGGTTAAATCATAATACTATATAAAGCAGAGACATGTATGATAACCAAAATACAAGACGCAACATAAAAGCTAAGTCGTGACTCACGCCTCAAAGTCACCACTCAAATATAACTATGGGTCTCACGCCCACCACATCCATCATGTTCGCATCATGGCCACATGCCCCTATCAGACGGGTGTAGACATGTCCATGATGCAACACATAACAAGGCCGCACGCCACATGCCCCGGACATCAGACGGCAGATACATGCCCATGTAACCTCAATAACAATATATCCGGGTGGTCAATCCCGCCGCATGGCCACATGCCCCGGAATCTGCGACGGTGTAGACACGCCCATGTTGCAAAGATAACCATATATCGGTAATCAACCCGCCGCATGCCGAATCTGCGTCGGTGTAGACATACGCCCATGTGACATCAACAACAAGACAGAAATCAAAATGGAAACATACCCGTGGAATTCTCCATCACTGCCAGCACGTCCAAGTAAGTTCTCAACAAGTCAACCGGCCCTCTATCGAGAGACGCGCAGAATACGTAAATACCACACTTGCGCAACAAAGGCTATCATCACAAGCATAGGCAAGTTTCACAACAACAAGCATAGGCAAGTTTCACACAACTCATAGTACTTTCATTTTATGCCAAAGTCCGGGTTTTCAACCCCAAAATACTACATACGTTAAGTTCTTTTAAAAGAGATCCATTACTTTTATAAACGCCACCCGATAATTCGTAGTATTAGAATGACCAACCCACATTCCTTTTCAAAATAAAGTAACAACATTCTTTTCCTAAGTTCCGGTTTGCCTAGTTTCAATTACTCAAGCTTCTCATTTTCAAATGGTTTCATAGTTCCCAAACTTAATCACTGATTCCTTTTAGAATAATTGAGTAATATATGTCTCACGCGAGAGTAGGTTATTCTTGTTTACAACATTCTTATTACAAAGACCATGATCTAGAAAATGTAATATCATTTTGTCTCATCTTAGTTTCTATGCGGATGGAGGTTTCTATCGGTTTTAATACGATACATCATTATTCAATACATTTTCCTTTATTAACGCTGCAGCTGTCCTGTCGATACACATTCGATTTCCAAAATCAAGAAACATTATCCCTTTAAATAAAACCAAGTACTCATTACTCACGAATGAGGTTTCACACAAACATTCACATTAAAACAAATAAGTTAAGTCTCTTATCTCATAAGATCAAGTCTCTTAACTTCTAACATCAAGAAACCATTTTCTTTACCTTTCTTAAGACATTATACCTAACTCCCATAAAGCTAGTATAACTCTTTTAAAACCTTTAAAACCAAGTGTTACTCTCCTTCAAAACGATTTATAAATCTTTTGAAATACATCAAGTTCTTTATTATAACTAGCCGCTTATAATTCACATCGATTACCTTTTAAAACCACAAAGTATTTTTCTTACCTACATAAAGTCGTTATAACCAACTTCCCATAAAGCCGTTATAACACTTTATGTTTTACAACAATCAAATACAATTAACACACGTACGCTCACCGCACTACATAGTTCACACATATCATGCTAGAAGAGATAGGAAGAGGTTCACATACCTCGCGACGATTTAACGACAATAAGCAAAATGCTCCAAGTACTACAACCTTGCTAGCCCTTTCCACTCCTCGAGTAGAATACGCTACTCTTAGTACTTTCACCTATAAAGGTCACAAACGTCTATTAACCCCAAAACACAAGTTCCTATCTTTCTACATAAAATTCGCAGACTCTCCCCGCAACAAACAGAAATCTCCTCTCTATCGAGGCCGGCCATCAAGCCAACCGGGGTTAACACATCTAACCGGGACGAGTACAATTCTACCACACAATAATGCTACACAAGTTCATCAGACATACCCCATGTAAATACGATTCATTGCTTCTTGGGCTTAAGTCAAAAGACATTGCCACAATCCAATGTTTAGTTCTATATATAGCATACTTCAACTATATAATCAACAACAGGTAAACTCCAATTACAATAGGGGGACAAGATTATTTACCTCGATAAGCCCAAAATTATCCGAGATAAAAGTCGATCCTGAGCAAGGTTTAGCTCCTACTCCGAGTGCTCCAATCCGCTCCAAACAACCCTTAGAAGTTCTAACCAACTTCTACTCAAATCCTTCAACTAACAATGAAGATTTCCTTAGGTTTCGGTTTGAGACTAAAAGGACAAAAGGTAGTATTCCGACTCTACGTATAGAGGTATCTTTGGAAAACTACAAGGTATAAGGCTAAGGTATTTTGGGCATTATAACAATACTGGAGGAGTATTTCAATACCACAGCGGGTACCACACGAGAACAACACCCTAAGGGAGTGGGGTTCTCGCAAGCCTCGCAAAGGGGGAGGGTTTCGGCCAAAGGCCAATTTCAAGGGGGGAGAGGGGCTCTTGGACGAGAGTCAACAAGAGGGAGGGGAGGGGTTTCTCAAGACTTAGGCAAGTGAAGAGTGGATGAAGAAGTCTTCAAAGAGAGGGGGTATTTATAGCAAAACCAAAAGCCAACCAATGGCCAAGATCAAGCCATGTGCGGCAAGTGTAAGGCCAAGATCAAGCCAAGTGCACCCACAAAACACTCCACAAAACACTCCACAAAACAAGCCACAAAACAAGGCACAAAAGAGGGAGCCAATCGGCCAAGGCCAACCAAGGCTCTTGGACGCCCAAATCGTCCAAGCCAATCCATTTGCTTCCAATGTGAGGGTGACACATGTCACCCTCCCGTTGGTCCAAAATGTTTAACACCCTAAAAATCCGCAAAATTATAAATGACATAGCCGGAATTTTCTACGAAAGTCGTGGAAACGTTTCACGTAAAAACGACTCTAATCGACACTTGTGCCCAAATTTCGAATCCAATGCCTACCCTAAGGCTCAAATTTTCTACGTACGTCCTTACGCACATACTCTGGAAATACGGGGTATAACATTCTCCCCTCCTTAGAAACATTCGTCCCGAATGTTCCTTCTCAAGTCTCAACACAAACATGCGCTAGTATAGCCTTCATCGCTATACGCACGAAACGATCATGCCACACCCGCCATAAAAATAACAAACGCACCAATACTTAAACCCAAGTCAACGAGGAAACACCTCTAATCATCACAAAAACCCCTTACCTGAGGTCTAAAATATACTCCCTTCGCACCTACATTTCACAAAAGAAACGATCACACACGTTCACTTCTCCCCTATCTCGACGCACTTTCCGAACACTCGAGCTCTTTCTAGTATCCGTACTCACACTTCCGTCAACGTTCGTTTCCAACCCTTGGAGTTACTACCTCCAAACTTGGTCATCTTACTACCCTCGATTTCCTCTAAGGCCATTCTCGCCTTCACGAACCGATTCCTACGAACGTATCCACGAACTCATACGATGGTCATCTAAACTTGGGCCTAGCACTCGTGACTTCGCCACCGGGCGACCACCCAGCTGACCCTTCCTCGAACGGACGCGGGTTGGCCCGCAACATGGCCCCAACCCGACCCACCGTAGCGCCAACTTCCGCCTCCGACACGGAACACATCATGAAGCTACCACCTCCATCTCACACTAACCAGATTTTTAAATCACACTATAGCACAAAGCTATCCGAACATAACACTTAACACATCATTAACATCAATACATACAAGTATCTGTGGTTAAGGATATACCAAACTAGGCGGTTCAAGGACCGCTAAAATCGAACTTCCACCGCGACTTACCGTGGCCCGCAATCGCCTAGTAGTTCAGGCTATCCTACCAGCGCTACCGGTCGGACGCTTCGTCATATGGCCCTGTTGGCCGCAAGAATAACAAGCTCCTTGGTACTACGACACTTCAAATGCGGTCTACCACATCGACCACACCGAGGTAGGGTGATCGATTCGCCAACACCCCTACTCCCCGAACATTCAAACACAGGAGCCCCGACCGCTTCCTGAATATCCTGAGGTCCCGGCGTCGCGGAGGACCACTGCAATGGCGGAGGTACATAACTAGTTCTGCTGCGAGGCGGTCCGCCGAAAGTCGCTAAAATATCCGCCGTCTTGGCCTTCTTCTCGCGAAAGCCGTCCACCTGCCGATCTGCGCCTCGCACCCAAGTGCATGAGCACGAACGCGGCAATGTCCATGCCCTACCAAGAGAAACACCGCACAAGACTCGCCATATAATCATCTAGCCCTGGCGTAGCGATGCACCCTATCTTCCATATCTGCAACTAGCGCAGTGGACATATCGAGCCAAAGAATCGAACTCGACATTGTACTCCCGACAGCGCGCCTCTGCCTCAAGAACAAAAATCTGTTTACCGCGTGCTCCTCATCCGCGAGGCGAAGTGCGTGAGAAAAGCCCCAAAACTCATCCCATACCGCCGAGGTGCATGCTCTCCCGAAAGCTCCCACGAATCAAACTAATCGATCGCAGATCACGCACCGATGCGAACCGAAGCGTCACGACTCGGTCTCAAGCCTTGATCACCCGTGACGATCCTTCAGAATCGACGGATGAACTCCTCGCGATCATCCTCGTGCCTCACCCATAAAACTCGCGCTACAACTCGTAAAGTCCCGTAGCCTCAAACTATTCGCTCGGTGCACCACAAGCGCTGGAACTGAATCGCCGCATCCACTGTCTCATATCCGCCACAACCTCGCCAAAATCGCCATATCTTGTGACCATCTCCCGCCTGCATCGCGGATCGAGGCTCGTGTATCAGAGTCTCAGCAGCCATCGCTGCGCTCTAAACTCTGCTGGCCGGGCGGCGCCGCAAAACTCGCCGTCAAGCACTACTCGCATCGACCGGCTCGCGCTCGCATTTCTCAATCCCACTAGCGCCTCCTCGGCCGCTTGCCCTTCGGGCCCCGCGTTTTCGCAGAGGCATAATCGTAAAACGAAACACGCCGAGGGGTCCAACTTATAACACGCCTTCTAAGGCACGATCTCGTAATGAGAAGAATAGAAACCAATCCTAAATGTCCTATAGCCTCCTCGATTATAGATGTGGTGCACAACACACCGATAATCAAGACTTACTAGACACGGTCTAGACACTTTCCGAGGACTAATCGCTCGATACCACTATGTCACACCCCAACCGGGCGTGGATCGTGCCTTACCCGCACCCTAGTGATACAACATCGAGAAAATCAGCGGAACATACAACATGAACATGAAATAAGAGATAATATAAATAAACCGCCAACCAAAACAGCTTGCCTTCAGATATACATAAAACCCGAACAGTTATCCTTTTACAAACCCTGCCCACAACAGTGCTACAGACCTAAGAGAGAATAACAACCTATGACGGGACAGGGCCCCGCCATACCCCTGAATGTACAAGAACCTACAACTCAGGGAAACCTACCAAAGATAAGCCTCAAGGAACGGAGCTTCCCAAAACGCTAAACGTGATCCTACAAGTCGGATCGACACCAATGTATTTCTACCGCGATGAACGCAGCCCAAGGAGGTCGATAACAGTACCAAGTATGTGAAATCAGAATATCGCAGCTTAAATCATAACATATATAAAGCAGAGACATGTATGATAACCAAAATACAGTACGCAACATAAAAGCAGTCAAGTCAGGGACTCACGCCCTCAAAGTCATCACTCAAATATAACTATGGGTCTCACGCCCACCACATCCATCATGTTCGCATCATGGCCGCATGCCCCTAATCGTGACGGTGTAGACATGTCCATGATGCAACACACAATAAGGCCGCATGGCCACATGCCCCTGAATCGCAGACGGTGTAGACATGCCCATGTAACCTCAATAACAATATATCGGGTGGTCAATCCGCCGCACGGCCACATGCCCCGGAACATCGTGACGGTAGACACGCCCATGTTGCGAATAACCATATATCGGTAATCAACCCGCCGCACGGCCGCATGCCCCTAATATCAGACGGCAGGTATACGCCCATGTGACATCAACAACAAGACGAAATCAAAATGGAAACATACCCGTGGAATTCTCCATCACCGCCAAAGACGCCCAAGTAAGTTCTCAATAAGTCAACCGCCTCTATCGAGACGCCAGAATACGTAAATACCACACTTGCACAACAAAGGCTATCATCACAAGCATAGGCAAGTTTCACAACAACAAGCATAGGCAAGTTTCACACAACTCATAGTACTTTCATTTTATGCCAAAGTCCGGGTTTTCAACCCCAAAATACTACATACGTTAAGTTCTTTAAAAGAGATCCATTACTTTTATAAACGCCACCCGATACCGTAGTATTAGAATGACCAACCCACATTCCTTTTCAAAATCAAGTAACAACATTCTTTTCCTAAGTTCCATTTGCCTAGTTTCAATTACTCAAGCTTCTCATTTTCAAATGGTTTCATAGTTCCCAAACTTAATCACTGATTCCTTTTAGAATAATTGAGTAATATATGTCTCACGTGAGAGTAGGTTATTCTTGTTTACAACATTCTTATTACAAAGAAACCATGATCTAGAAAATGTAATATCATTTTGTCTCATCTTAGTTTCTATGCATGGAGGTTTCTACCGGTTTTAATACGATACATCATTATTCAATACATTTTCCTTTATTAACGCTGCAGTGGTCTGGTCGATACACATTCTGATTTCCAAAATCAGTAAAACATTATCCCTTTAAATAAAACCAAGTACTCATTACTCACGAATGAGGTTTCACACAAACATTCACATTAAAACAAATAAGTTAAGTCTCTTATCTCATAAGATCAAGTCTCTTAACTTCTAACATCAGTAAACCATTTTCTTTACCTTTCTTAAGACATTATACCTAACTCCCCATAAAGCTAGTATAACTCTTTTTAAAACCTTTAAAACCAAGTGTTACTCTCCCTTCAAAACGATTTATAAATCTTTTGAAATACATCAAGTTCTTTATTATAACTAGCCAGTTATAATTCACATCAGTTACCTTTAAAACCACAAAGTATTTTCTTACCTACATAAAGTCGTTATAACCAACTTCCCATAAAGCCGTTATAACACTTTATGTTTTACAACAATCAAATACACTAACACACGTACGCTCACCGCACTACATAGTTCACACATATCATGCTAGAAGAGATAGGAAGAGGTTCACATACCTCGCGACGATTTAACGACAATAAGCAAAATGCTCCAAGTACTACAACCTTGCTAGCCCTTTCCACTCTCGAGTAGAATCGCTACTCTTAGTACTTTCACCTATAAAGGTCACAAACGTCTATTAACCCCAAAACACAAGTTTCTATCTTTCTACGTAAAATTAGAAGACTCTCCCCGCAACAACAGAAATCTCCTCCTCTATCGAGGCCGGCCATCAAGCCAACCAGTGGGGTTAACACATCTAACCGGATGAGTACAATTCTACCACACAATAATGCTACACAAGTCTCATCAGACATACCCCATGTAAATACATTCATTGATTCTTCAGCTTAAGTCAAAAGACATTGCCACAATCCAACGTTTAGTTCTATATATAGCATACTTCAACTATATAATCAACAATGTAAACTCCAATTACAATAGGGGACAAGATTATTTACCTCGATAAGCCCAAAATTATCCGAGATAAAAGTCGATCCCGAGCAAGGTTTAGCTCCTACTCCGAGTGCTCCAATCCGCCTCCAAACAACCCTTAGAAGTTCTAACTAACTTCTACTCAAATCCTTCAACTAACAATGAAGATTTCCTTAGGTTTTGGTTTGAGACTAAAGGACAAAAGGTAGTATTTCCTGACTCTACGTATAGAGGTATCTTGGAAAACTACAAGGTATAAGGCTAAGGTATTTTGGGCATTATAACAATACTGAGGAGTATTTCAATACCACAAAGTGGGTACCACACGAGAACAACACCCTAAGGGAGGGGGTTCTCGGCAAGGCTCTCAAAGGGGAGGGTTTCGCCAAAGGCCAATTTCTGGGAGAGGGCTCTTGGACGAGAGTCAACAAGAGGGAGGAGGGTTTCTCAAGACTTAGGCAAGTGAAGAGTGGATGAAGAAGTCTTCAAAGAGAGGGGTATTTATAGCAAAACCAAAAGCCAACCAATGGCCAAGATCAAGCCATGTGCAAGGCAAGTGTAAGGCCAAGATCAAGCCAAGTGCACCCACAAAACACTCCACAAAACACTCCACAAAACAAGCCACAAAACAAGGCACAAAAGAGGGAGCCAATCGGCCAAGGCCAACTAAGGCTCTTGGACGCCCAAATCGTCCAAGCCAATCCATTTGCTTCAATGCGGTGACACGTCACCCTCCCGCTGGTCCAAAATGTTTCACACCCGAAAAATCCGCAAAAATTATAAATGACATAGCCGGAATTTTCTACGAAAGTCGTGGAAACGCTTTCGTAAACGACTTAATCGGCATCAGGCCCAAATTTCGAATCCAATGCCTACCCTAAGGCTCAAATTTTCTACGTACGTCCTTACACACATACTCTGGAAATACGGGGTATAACAAAGAGATAGGAAGAGGTTCACATACCTCGCGACGATTATCGACTATTAGCAAATCGCTCCACGGCTATAACCCGGCTAGCCTGGTCCACCTTCTCAAGTAGCACATGCTACTCGCAGAACATTCAACCTATACAGGTTACACAAGTCTATCAAAGTCTAGACTACTCGGTAGAATAAATCTAGATGCAAGATCCTACGGGAAATTGGGCAGCCTTCCCACCACAAACTACACAAGTTCATCAGAATACGCCCTACGTAATTACGCTCGATTCTTCTTTAAATTCAGGCTTAAGTCCAAAGACATTGCCACAAAACTATGTTCAGTTCTATATATAGTATACTTCAACTATATATTCCTACAACATGTAATGTCCAATTACAATAGGGGGACAAGATAATTACCTCGATACGCCCATAATTATCGAAGTAAAATATCGATCCTGGGCAACGTTTAGCTCCAACTCCGTGCGCTCAACCCGCTCCAAACCACCCTTGAAGTTCTAACCAACTTCTACATAATACTCCAACTAACTACGAGATTTTCCTTAGGGTTTTGCCAGACCGACGGAAGTATAATCGTATTTTCCGGTTTTTCAGATGTAGGTACTTTGGAAAGTACTACAAGGTAAGGCTAAGGTATTTTGGGTATAGTGACAATACTGAGAAGTATTTCTCAACCAAGGGGTAGTATTTCGACTAGAAACTAGGCTGGGGGAGAGGTACTCGCCACAAGGCCTACTCGAGGGGAGGGTGGACGAGAACCATACTTAAGGGAGAGGATTTCAACACTTAGGAAATATTTGTGGATGAAGAAAGTTCATCACTTAGAGGGGTATTTATTGGACAAGCCAAGGCCAACCAATGGCCAAGATTAATCCAAGTGTTAGGCAAGTGTAGGGTGTGGATTTAGCCAAGTGTCTTGTGGGTCCCACTTTCTCATCTACCACACAAAATATCTACACAACATTGACCAAACATTTTTGGCAATAAAAGCACAAAAAACTTGCTCAACCAAAAGCCCCCAAAATCCGTCCACTGGGTGACAAGTGTCACCTCCGTTGGTCCAAAATATTTCATCTCTAAAAATCCGTAAAAATAATAAATGACATAGCCGGAATTTTCCTACAAAAGCGTGGAAACGTTTCACGAAAAACGACTCTTTTCGGCACTTGTGCACAATTTCGCCACTTTGCCTACTTAAGGCTTTAAACTTTTATACGTACGCCCTCACGTACATACTCTGGAAATACGGGGTATAACACAGTACGTCCGGTCTTCCATATTGCTATGATTCGGAAGAGTATCGGAGATCCATCCAGAGTGTTCCCAGTTAATGATGACCAAGTTGGAGATGGTAACCCCGAGATTTTTGAAAATCAAGCAACGGCGTAAATGTGGTACGAGTAGGAAGAGTTCGAGTGTACGGCGAGGTACGACGAGTAAGAAAAGAGGCGTAGATGTGTTAAGAAGATGGAAGTGTAACGACTTCGCCCGGCCCGCATCGTGCCTTACCCCGCACCCTAGTGATACAACATCGAGAGATAACCAATGAAAAATAAAACTTTAACAAGAAACAAGATATAAGATCATAAAACAGGTCAACCAAACGGTTACCTTCCACTAGAATATATGTATACAACTCCTTCAAAACGAACAGTTTAATCCTTTTTACAAACCCCGCCACAACAAGATTCTGCACTTAAGATTTACAACAACTATGACGGACAGCCCCGCCATACCCCGAATGTACAAGAACCTACATCTCGGGAACACATACCAAAGAATAAGCCTCCGAGAAACGAGCTTCCTAATACGCTGAATCGTGATCCTATGGCGAGATCCACTACCGATGTACTCCTACCGCATGAACGCAAATTTCAAAGGAGGTCAGTACAACAGGTACCAAGTATGTGAAACTGAAAATACTGCAGTTAAATCATAACAGTCTATATAAAGCAGGAGACATGTATGATAACCAACATACAATACGCAACATAAAAGCAGTCAAGTCAGGGACTCACGCCCTCAACGTCATCACTCAATATAACTATGGGTCTCACGCCCACAACATCAATCATGCTTGCATCACGCCACATGCCCCCTGACTCGTGACGGCACTGGCCCATGATGCAATAATAACAATGCCCCATGGCCACATGCCCCCGGAATTCTGCATCGGTGTAGACACGTCCATGTAACATCAACAACAATATACTGGGTGATCAACCCTGCCGCATGGCCACATGCCCCCGGAATTCTGCCTCGGTGTAGACATGTCCATGTAACCACAATAACAATATATCGGGTAATCAACCCTGCCGCACGCCACATGCCCCGGAATGCATCGGTGTAGACATGTCCATGTAACATCAACAATGCAAGAATCAAAATGGAAACATACCCGCGAATTCTCCGTCACCGCCAAAGACGTCCAAGTAAGTTCTAAACAAGTCAACCGCCTCTATCGAGACGCCAGAATCGTTATACCGTATTCTCGTGGTATGTATGCGAGGACGACGTGAGAGCGCACGTAAAAATTTGGAAAGAAAGAAAGATGAGTTTACGGAAAAGTTTCCTGCTTTTTTTTGAAGAAAAAGGTTCGTTAATGAGAATTGGTTTCCCGATTTGGTATATGGGCTTCTTAAATTATATTAGAATTTTGAGATTTTATTTTCGGAAATGGTCACGTGGGCCCACGGAGAAATTTACGCTTTGTGGGCCCGCTTTGTTTTTGAGATTTCGGTATTTTGGATATTTTCTAAGACGAAATATTCTGGCGAATCGGGGCGACACGTGTCACCCCACGTGGCACCCTGGCCGAATTTACCTTTGTGCACAACACCGGTTAGAGTCGTTTTTGACAAACGCTTTCAGTAACTGCAGGGAAAATTCCGCTATGTCTTTTCTTATTTTTGCGGATTTTTCCAGAGACGAAACATTTTGGACCAACGGAGGGTGATATGTGTCACCTCACAATGGAAGAAGTGGGCGACGGCCGAAGGCGGCAAGTTGTTGGTTGATATTTGTGTAGATATTTGTGAGGGTTTTGGGGAGTAGGGGCTAGGGTGCACTTGGCTTGATCTTGGCCTTACACTTGCCTTGCACATGGCTTGATCTTGGCCATAGGTTGGCCTTTGGTTTTCCTATAAATACCCCCCTAAGCTTGAAGATTTCTGCCTCCAAAAATATTCAAAGTCTTGATTCCATCTCCCACCCTTTGTGTGTGTTCTCGTCCCAAGCCTTCCTCCCCTCGAGTGGCCTTGTGGCCGAGAGCCTCCCCCTCCCCCCTGTGTGGTGCTAGCCGTGGGGTACCCCCCCTAGCCTAGTTGTTTTCGTATAATACCCCTCCCTTGTGGTATTGAAATACTTCTCCAAGTATTGTTATAATGCCCAAAATACCTTAGCCTTTACCTTGTTGTATTCCAAAAGTTACCTCTTTACGTAGAGCCCGGAAATACTACCTTTTGTCCTTTTAGTCTCAAACCGAAACCCTAGGAAGTCTTCATTGGTTGAAGTATTTGAGTAGAAGTTGGTTAAGAACTTCTGGGTTGTTTGGAGCGGATTGAGCGCACTGAGTAGAGCTAAACCTTGCTCGGGATCGACATTATAACTTGGTTAATTTTGGGCTTGTCGAGGTAAATATTCTTGTCCCCTTATTGTAATCGAGATTACATGTGGTAGGAATATATAGTTGAGGTATACTATATATAGAATCAACATTATTGTGGCAATGTCTTTGACTTAAGCTCAAGAATAAAGAATCGAATCAGATTTACATAGGGTATCAGCGAGAGACTTGTGTAGTATTCATGTGTAGAATTGTACACGCCCGTTAGGCGTGTAAACCCTCGGTTGGCTTGGTAGCCTCGATAGAGGAGAGATTTACGCCGCGTGTGTGAGGAGGCCGAATTTTCTGTACAAAGAGGGGAACTTGGGTTTAAGAGTTAATAGACGTGTTGGGCCTGTATAGGTGAAAGTACTAATTGTAGCGTATTATACTCGGCGAGTGGAAAGGGCTAGCGCGTTGTAGTACTTGGAGCTTTTTGCTTATTGTCGATAGTCGTCGCGAGGTATGTGAACCTCTTCCTATCTCTTCTAGCATGATATGTGTGAACTATGTAGTGCGTGACGCATACGTGTTAATTGTATTTGATTGTTGTAAAACATAAAGTGTTATAACGGCTTTATGGGAAGTTGGTTATAACAGCTTTATGTAGGTAAGAAAATGGGTTGTGGCTTTTAAAGGATAACTGATTTGATTTATAACTGGCTTGGGCGTTATAATAAAACTCAAGTATTTCAAAAGATTTATGAATCGTTTTGAAAGAAGTGTAATCGTGTTTTGAAAACTTAAGAGTTATGCTAGCTTTATGGGAAGTTAGGTATAACGGCTTAAGAATGTTTTCTCGATTTGAAATCGACGAATGTGTATCGACAAACCATCGCATGATATAAAAGGAAAATGTCTTGACTAATGAATTGTATTATTAAAACCAAGAGAAACCTCCATCCGCATAGAAACTAAGATAAGACAAAATGATATTACATTTTCTAGATCATGGTCATTGTAATAAGAATGTTGTAAACAAGAATAACCTACTCTCACGTGAGACATATATTACTCAATTGTTCTAAAAGGAATCAAGTGATTAAGTTTGGGAACTATGAAACCATTTGAAAATGAGAAGCTTGAGTAATGAAACTAGGCAAACCGAACTTAGGAAAAGAATGTTGTTACTTGATTTTGAAAAGGAATGTGGGTTGGTCATTCTAATACTACGGGTATCGGGTGACTTTTATAAAAGTAATGGATCTCTTTAAAGAACTTAACGTATGTAGTACTTTGGGGTTAAAACCCGACTTTGGCATAAAATGAAAGTACTTTGAGTTGTGTGAAACTTATGCTTGTTGTTGTGAAACTTGCCTATGCTTGTTGTGAAACTTGCCTATGCTTGTTGTTGTGAAACTTGCCTATGCTTGTGATGATAGCCTTGTTGTGCAAGTATGGTATTTCGTATTACCGCGTCTCGATAGGCCTCGACTTGTCGAGAACTTACTTGGACGTCTTTGGCGGTGATGGAGAATTCCACGTATGTTTCCATTTTGATTACTGTCTTGTCGTTGATGTCACATGGACATGTCTACACCGATGCAGTATTCCGGGGCACGCGCCACGCGTCGGGTTGATTACCCGATATATGGTTATTACATCGCAACATGGACGTGTCTACACCGACGCAAGATTCGGCATGTGGCCATGCGGCAGGGTTGACCACCCAGTATATTGTTATTGAGGTTACATGGGCATGTCTACACCGATGCAGTATTCCGGGGGCATGTGGCCATGCGGCCTTGTTATTACTTAGAAGTTCTACGCAACTTCTTCTTAATACTCCAACCAACTATGGAGATTTTTCCTAGGGTTTCGGTTTGAGACAAAAAGGACATACGGTAGTATTTCCGGGCTCTACGTAGAGGTATCTTTGGAATACTACAAGGTATACGTGTTATACCCCGTATTTCCAGTGTATGTACGTTAGGACGTACGTAGAAAATTTGAACTTTTAAATAGGCTTGGACGATTTCCCTTTGTGCACAACACCCGGTTAGAGTCATTTTTCGACGAAACGTTTTCACAGCTTTCGTAGGGAAAATTCCGGCTATGTCATTTCTAATTTTTGCGGATTTTTCCGAGAGACGAAACATTTTGGACCAACGAGAGGGCGACACTTGGCACCCTCTCATTGGAGGATGGTTGGACGGTAATGTGGCCGAAAGTGTGCCTATTTTTGTCATGGAGTTGGTAGGATATTTTTGTGGTAATTGGATAAGGTGCACTTGGCATGATCTTGACCCTACACTTGCACCACACTTGGCTTGATCTTGGCCATTGGTTAGCCATGGCTTGACCTATAAATACCCCTCCCCTTTGATGAACTTCTTCATCCAAAAATTGTGCTAAGTCTTGAAATCTCTTCTCTCTCCTCTCTAGAGTTCTCATCCCCTCCCCTGTGAGGCTTTAGCCGAGAGGCCCTCCCCCCCTGGGCCGAGAGTCCCCCCCCCCCTAGGGGGGTAGGCCGAGGGGTATACACCCCCCTGGTGTTGTTGTATCGTATAAATACCCCCCTCTTGGTAGAAATACTCTCAAAAGTATTGTTACTATACACAAATTACCTTAGCCGTATACCTTGTAGTATTCTAAGGTTATACCTATACGAAAAGCCCAGAAATACTATTATACTTTCCACCACAAAACCGAAACCCTAAGGAAAATCTCCATAGTTAGTTGGAGTGTTATGTAGAAGTTGGTTAGAACTTCTAAGGGTGGTTTGGAGCCGGGTTGAGCGCACTGAGTCGAGCTAAACGTTGCCCAGATCGACATCTGCATTGGATAATTATGGGCTTATCGAGGTAATTATCTTGTCCCTATTGTAATTGGAAATTACATGTTATAGGAATATATAGTTGAAGTATACTATATATAGAATGAACATAGCTTTGTGGCAATGTCTTTGGACTTAAGCCCAATTTAAAGAAGAGAATCGAATCAGTAATTACGTAGACCGACATTACAAAGAGACTTGTGTAGTTTGACGGGTAGGGAAGGGCTGCCCAATTTCCCGTAGGATCTTGTATCTAGATTTATTCTACCGAGTAGTCTAGACTTTGATAGACTTGTATAACCTGTATAGGTTGAATGTTCTACGAGTAGCATGGGCTACTTGAGAAGGTGGACCAGGCTAGCCGGGTTATAGCCGTGGAGCGATTTGCTAATAGTCGATAATCGTCGCGAGGTATGTGAACCTCTTCCTATCTCTTCCAAAGATGATACGTGTAACTATGTAGTACGGTAGACGTACGTGTGTTAATTGAACGTAGTTATACGGCAATGTCTTTTGACTTAAGCCCGAATAATAATAATAATAATCTTGAAGTAGTTCAAGAGAATTAAGAACTGTTTTTAAAAGAAGAGTAATACTTGGTTTTAAAAGCTTAAGAGTTATACTAGCTTTATGGGAGGTTAGGTATAACGGCTTAAGAGAGATAAAACGAATGATTTATTTATTTTAGAAGTTAAGAGACTTGATCTTGTAAGATAAGAGACTTAACTTAAATAATTATATGAATTTTGTGTGAAACCTCATTCGTGAGTAATGAGTACTTGATTTTTAAAAGGGATAATGTTTTACTGATTTCGGAAATCAGAATGTGTATCGACAAACCATCGCAATACATTAAAAGGAAATGTTTTGATTAATGAAGTATTAATAAAACCAGAGAAACTTCCATCCGCATGTAAGCTAAGATGAGACAAAATGATATTTCCTAGATCATGGCTGCTGTAATAAGATTGTTATAAACAAGAATATCCTACTCACACATAAGGCTTATGTTTCTTAGATGGTTTAAAAGAGAATTATATTCTTAAATGAATAAGGCTATGAACTACGAAACCTTTCTAAAATAAGAAACGTGAACATTTGAAATTAGGCAAACTTGGACGTTTGGAAAATAATGTTGTTACTTGATTTTACAAAGGTAAGTATTTTGGTTTACTTAAAAAGATAATCACTCTATTTTTATATACTACGGGTATTGTGTGACTTTTGTGAAAGTAACGTATCTTTTAAAAGAGTTAATGTATGAAGTACTTTGGGGATAAAAACCCGATCTTGTTAATCATATAGTAGAAAGTACCTTGTGTATATAACTTGATTATGTTGGTTTGTGATTGCCTTGTAAAACTTTCTTGTGATTTGTTAAGTAAACATGCTAGGATGCTACGTGTGTTAGTATCTTGTGATGTTAGTGTAAAGGGGTTTCCCCTCGATTGCGCTTAAATAGTTTCACTATCAGCCGTTATGTTGGTATTGTACCACTCACCCGATCGCTCCGAGGTTGCCGCCTCCGACGCGGGTAGACTCAGCGTCTAGTGACCTATGATTCGAGAATACCTCTACGCGGTCCTGTGGGCCTACGCGAGCTACGAGAGTTCCGTTAGTTTGCGTCCTTTATGGGCACGCGGTCTCGTGGCCACGCGATCGCGTCCAGCGGATGCCGGAGTAGCTACCGATGCGGGAATACCTCACGCGGGCCATCGGGGTGGCCTATGCGAGTCGGGAAGTTCCGTGGCTAGACGCGCACATTAGATACGCGCGAGTGGCCGGCTTTGATCATGTGACGGCTTCAGACAGATTTCATGATACGATTTATGACCTTGTTGGTACGGTGGTTTTAGTAGTCGGCTATGCCTTCATACTTACCCCGTACGATTTTATTATGACACAGGTGGGACCTGGTGTTCATGTGTATCTCTTGGTGCTTTTACATCATAGACTGCCGGCAGTGAGAAATGTGTTCCACGGGCACGATAGATGTTGTGGGCGTGAGACCCATTGTTATGTTTGAGTGATGACTTGAGGGCGTGAGTCCCTGACTTGACATGATCGCTTATTTATCAGATCGTAGTTTGGTTATCATACATGTCTCCCGCCTTATATAGACTACTATGATTTCATTTACTGATTTATTTTCGCCACATACTTGCACTGTTAGATCGACCTCCTTCGGGCCGCGTTCATGCCGCAGTAAAGGTACACCCGCCGTTGATCCTCGCTCTTAGGGTCACAGTCAGCGTTGGGAAAGCTCCGCTTCTCCGAGGCTTATTCGTATAGTCCCCTCGTTGTAGGTGCTACATCTGTGGTATGACGGCCCCGCCCCGTCGTTGTTGTCATTTCATTCGTAGAGGCACAGTAATCGATGTAAGGTGGTGGTAAAAAGGATTAAACTGTTCGCTTTAAAAGATTGTTTATATATGCCGAAAGGCAAGTTTTCACAGATTCTTGTTTTATACTTCTTGTTATTTCATGTTATTATTTATATTTCACGATTACTGATGTTGTATCACTAGGGTGCCCGGTAGGCACGACCACGCCCGGTTCGGTCGTGACAAAAGTGGTATCGCAGCGATTAATCCTCGGAAAGTGTCTACAGACCGTATCCAGTAGAGTCTTGATTATCGGTGTGTTGTGCACCACACCAATAATTAGGAGGCTATAGGATATTTAGGATTGATTTCTATTCTTCTCACTCTGAGATCGTGCCTTAGAGATGTGTTGTAAGTTGGACCCTCTAAACGTATTTCTTTCCCTTACCGTTATGCCTCCGCGTAGGCAACCCGCCCAGAGGCAAGGCAGCGGCGGAGTCGCGAGTAGAGTTCAGAGGGTTACGAGGGCAGGCCCAATCTTTACCTAGGGAAGTGCTTCATTCGGGGAGTTTTGCGACGTCACTAGCCCCAGCAGAGTTTAGCACGGCGGCAGCAGTTCTTACTACGGCCATGATATTTGAACCTTCAGTTCCACGACCAGGAACAGAGAATATGGATTACAAAGAGGCGACCACATTAGCTATGGATTTGGCTACCGAGAGTATACCGATTTCTCACGAGTCTTGATGGCTATCTAAGATAGAGGTCGCAAAGAGTAATTCTTCGATTAGGCGAGCATGGCTCGTACGGCTTATGCGCATCGTGCCGAAACGTAGAGATCGACGGGTTAACGGGACAATGAAGAGGCCGAGCGGCAAGGTCCTTTGGTAACTTTCGAGGCGAGTCACCTCACCAGCGGATTAGATTATGCACATCCACCAGGGCAGAGTGGTCTTCCACGGATTTCAGGACGTTCGGGGTATGCAGGAGTTGGTCGAACTCCGTGGCTTCCGTTCACAGCGATGCACGCCATCCCGGAATGTCGTCTGTTAGTTGGTACTTGTTATACCTATGACCGTCAGGGTCTGTTGTCGAAAGAGTGTCCTAGTAGGAGGACTTAGCCTTCAGGGTCGGTGGGTAGTTCGTCACCTTCCTTAGCTATGCGCCCTACGGGGCAGGTTTGATTAGAACGACTAAGGGGAGTGAAGCAATAAATTCAGGCATGTCTTTAACCCTCTAGAGATTGTATGTGTGATAAGGTGAGTATACCTTAAGTGCTATGTTCTGAGAGCAGTGTGTTAGTTGTGATTAGAAATCATGGTGGGTTAACCGAGTAAGATTTTGGGGGATAGAGAAGGTGTGAGCCTTAGAGTGTTATACGTAGAGACCTTAGAGGTAAGGCCATCTCGAGTAAAGGTGTAGTGTTATGTTTGATCCTTATCGGAGTGCATAGTGCACGTGAGCTATGTTTGGGATAGGTCCCTAAGTAGTGTGAAATGAAAGAGGGTAGTTGAGCTAAGAAGACCGCTAGGTTTTCGTAACGTGTTTAGTGAGATTGTTCCTTCGGGGAGATAGTATTTTGCGCTTCGGCCGGTTGAGGCCACGCCATGGGTCAACCCGCGGCATGATTGCGTGGTCTGCCGCGTGGTCCCGCCTTGAGGTAGGGCCATGAGGGTGTTAGGCCCAAGTTTAGTTAACCAGCGTACGGGTTCGTGGATGCGTTCAACCAGTAGTCGGGCCGATGGGGGCAGCCCGTCGTGTTCTTCGGTCAGGACCGTGTACTCAGCAGTGTTGATACATCAGAAAGGTTGTAAGGTTGCACGGGGTGCCTACCTTCACCTTATGGCGACGCATGGAGCCAGTGGTACGATCGCTTTTGTTTCTCGAAGTTTTACCAGCAGGTTAGGAACTCAGTAGTCTCGACCGCCGCCTGCCGGGCGCTGGATTTCGGGGTAGTTGTGGGGATTGTTGTCTCCGTAGAGGAGCGTTAAGCTACCATTTCAATGTTCGGATGTCGCCTTATGAAGCCTTGTAGGCGGAAGTGTAAGCTTGGCCGATTGGTTCGATGTTGGCAAGGTTCGCATACCGTTCAGCTTGTTCCACAGATCGTGGATAGTGAAGCTTGTTTAGAAGAAGTTACGGCACTCGGAGGAATCGCGGATAATCGCGACGATGCTTAGAGTTCAGTGCCGACGGTCGGTCTTGAAAGTACCACCGGACGGTGTGACGAGTTTTGGAAACGTAGGAACTTAGCCCGAGTTACTTTGGGCCTTTGAGTTCATGTGAAGAATAGGCGGGTTGCCTATATGTTAGCTTTTGCCGTCCGACTTAGAGCGAAGACGTCCGGTTTTCGTATTGTTATGTTCGGGCTGGCGTATAAAGAGGCGAGCTCTACCACGGAACAGACCGAACCGTGGCTCTCGTATGGCACGCCCCGAGATGGTTCATGCCTCGTGGATCGCATGCAGTCCGGCACCATTTGTTGGTCGCCGAGTGACACTAGAACCTCGCGCAAAGTGACAAAAGTGGTATCGGTGTTCCCGCTAATGATGACCACGTTAGAGATAGTAACCCCGAGTTTTGGAAATCAAGCGAATGTAAATGTGGTAAGAGTTCGCGCGGTATGGCACGACGAGTAAAAGGGAGAAGCGAGCATGTATTACGAGCATAGATGTGATCATTACTTTGGTGATGTTAGAGGTGTTTCCTCGTGGACTTGGATGTAAGTATTTTGCGCAGTTGTTTCTGTGGCCATTTGTGGCAGGATTGTTCTCGTAAGCATAGTAGTGAAGACTATACTGGCGCACGTTTGTTTTGAGACTTAGAAGGAACATTCGGGACGAATGTTTCTAAGGAGGGGAGAATGTTATACCCCGTATTTCCAGAGTATGTACGTAAGGACGTACGTAGAAAATTTGAACTTTTAAATAGGCTTGGACGATTTCCCTTTGTGCACAACACCCGGTTAGAGTCGTTTTTCGACGAAACGTTTTCACAGCTTTCGTAGGGAAAATTCCGGCTATGTCATTTCTAATTTTTGCGGATTTTTCCGAGAGACGAAACATTTTGGACCAACGAGAGGGCGACACTTGGCACCCTCTCATTGGAGGATGGTTGGACGGTAATGTGGCCGAAAGTGTGCCTATTTTTCTCATGGAGTTGGTAGGATATTTTTGTGGTAATTGGATAAGGTGCACTTGGCATGATCTTGACCCTACACTTGCACCACACTTGGCTTGATCTTAGCCATTGGTTAGCCATGGCTTGACCTATAAATACCCCTCCCCTTTGATGAACTTCTTCATCCAAAAATTGTGCTAAGTCTTGAAATCTCTTCTCCCTCCCTCTAGAGTTCTCGTCCCCCTCCCCCTTGTGAGGCCTTAGCCGAGAGTCCCTCCCCCCCCCTTGGCCGAGAGTACCCCCCCTAGTGGGGTAGGCCGAGGGGTATACACCCCCCCCTTGTGGTGTTGTCTCGTATAAATACCCCCCCTCTTGGTAGAAATACTCTCAAAAGTATTGTTACTATACCCAAATTACCTTAGCCGTATACCTTGTAGTATTCTAAGGTTATACCTATACGAAAAGCCCAGAAATACTATTATACTTCCCGTCAGTCACAAAACCGAAACCCTAAGGAAAATCTCCATAGTTAGTTGGAGTGTTATGTAGAAGTTGGTTAGAACTTCTAAGGGTGGTTTGGAGCGGGTTGGAGCGCACGAGTCGAGCTAAACGTTGCCCAGATCGACATCTATACTTGGATAATTATGGGCTTATCGAGGTAATTATCTTGTCCCCTATTGTAATTGGAAATTACATGTTATAGGAATATATAGTTGAAGTATACTATATATAGAATGAACATAGCTTTGTGGCAATGTCTTTGGACTTAAGCCGAATTTAAAGAAGAGAATCGAATCGTAATTACGTAGATCAGACAGTGAGACTTGTGTAGTTTGACGGTAGGAAGTGCGCCAATTTCCGTAGGATCTTGTATCTAGATTTATTCTACCGAGTAGTCTAGACTTTGATAGACTTGTATAACTGTATAGGTTGAATGTTCACGAGTAGCATGGGCTACTTCGGAAGGTGGACCAGGCTAGCCAAGTTATAGCCGTGAGCGATTTGCTAATAGTCGATAATCGTCGCGAGGTATGTGAACCTCTTCCTATCTCTTCCAAAGATGATATGTGTGTAACTATGTAGTACGGTAGACGCGTGTGTTAATTGAACGTAGTTATACGCAATGTCTTTTGACTTAAGCCCGAATAATAATAATAATAATCTTGAAGTAGTTCAAGAGAATTAAGAACTGCTTTTTAAAGAAGAGTAATACTTGGTTTTAAAAGCTAAGAGTTATACTAGCTTTATGGGAGGTTAGGTATAACGGCTGAAGAGAGATAAAACGAATGATTTATTTATTTTAGAAGTTAAGAGACTTGTTCTTGTAAGATAAGAGACTTAACTTAAATAATTATATGAATTTTGTGTGAAACCTCATTCGTGAGTAATGAGTACCAGATTTTTAAAAGGGATAATGTTGTACTGATTTCGGAAATCAGAATGTGTATCGACAAACCATCGCAGCGTTAATAAAGGGAAATGTTTTGATTAATGAAGTATTAATAAAACCAAGAGAAACTTCCATCTGCAGAAGCTAAGATCGACAAAATGATATTTCCTAGATCATGGTCATTAATAAGATTGTTATAAACAAGAATATCCTACTCACACATAAGGCTTATGTTTCTTAGATGGTTTAAAAGAGAATTATATTCTTAAATGAATAAGGCTATGAACTTTAAACCTTTCTAAAATAAGAAACGTGAACATTTGAAATTAGGCAAACTTGGACGTTTGGAAAATAATGTTGTTACTTGATTTTACAAAGGTAAGTATTTTGGTTTACTTAAAAAGATAATCACTCTATTTTTATATACTACGGGTATTGTGTGACTTTTGTGAAAGTAACGTATCTTTTAAAATAGTTAATGTATGAAGTACTTTGGGGATAAAACCCGATCTTGTTAATCATATAGTAGAAAGTACCTTGTGTATATAACTTGATTATGTTGGTTTGTGATTGCCTTGTAAAACTTTCTTGTGATTTGTTAAGTAAACATGCTAGGATGCTACGTGTGTTAGTATCTTGTGATGTTAGTGTAAAGGGTTTCCGATTGCGCTTAAATAGTTTCACTATCACCGTTATGTTGGTATTGTACCACTCACCCCGATCGCTCCGAGGTTGCCGCCTCCGACGCGGGTAGACTCAGCGTCTAGTGACCTATGATTCGAGAATACCTCATGCGGGTCCTGTGGGCCTATGCGAGCTACGAGAGTTCCAGGTTAGTTTGCGCCCTTATGGGCATGCGGTCTCGTGCTACGCGATCGCGAAGTCGAGCGGATCTTGGGAGAGCTACCGACGCGGAATACCTCACGCGGGCCATCGGGTGGCCTATGCGAGTCGCGGAAGTTCGGGGCTAGACGCGCGACATTAGATATCGCGCGAGTGGCGGCTTTGATCATGTGACGGCCTAGACAGATTTCATGATACGATTTATGACCTTGTTGGTACGGTGGGTTTTAGTAGTCGGCTATGCCTTCATACTTACCCGCACGATTTTATTATGACACAGCGGACACGTGTTCATGTGTATCTCTTGGTGCTTTTCTATCATTGACTGCCGGCAGTGAGGAATGTGTACCACGGGCACGATTGATGATGTGGGCGTGAGACCCATTGTTATGTTTGATTGATGACTAGAGGTCGTGAGTCCCTGACTTGACATGACTGCTTATTTATTAGATCGTAGTTGGTTATCATACATGTCTCCCGCCTTATATAGACTACTATGATTTCATTTACGATTTATTTTCGCCACATACTGCACTGTTAGATCGACTCTCTCGGGCCGCTCATGCCGCAGTAAAGGTACACGATCGTTGATCCTCGATCTTAGGGTCACAGTCGTTGGGAAAGCTCCGTTTCTCCGAGGCTTATCTTCGTATAGTCCCTGTTGTAGGTGCTACATTCGTGGTATGGCGGCCCCGCCCCGTTGTTGTCATTTCATTCGTAGAGGTCTGTAGTACTGATGTGGGCAGGGTGGTAAAAAGGATTAAACTGTTCGCTTTAAAAGATTGTTTATATATGCCGAAAGGCAAGTTTTCCTGATTATTGTTTTATACTTCTTGTTATTTCATGTTATTATTTATATTCCGCTGATTACTCTGATGTTGTATCACTAGGGTGCCCGGGGTAAGGCACCAGTCACGGGCCCGGGTTCGGGTCGTGACAATACGGCTAAGGTATTTTGGGTATAGTAACAATACTTTGGAGAGTATTTCTACCAAGAGGGGGGTATATATACGAGACAACACCACAAGGGGTGTATACCTCGCCAACCCCACTGGGGGTACTCGCCAAGGGGGAGGGCTCTCGCCAAGGGGGCCTCACCAAGGGGAGGAGGCTAGGACGAGACAACCACACAAAGGGGAAGCTCTCAAGACTTAGAGATTTAGGATGAATAAGTCTTCAAAAGGGAGGTATTTATAGGCCGCAAAGGCCAACCAATGGCCAAGATCTAGTGCTAAGCAAGTGTAGGGCCAAGATATGCCCAAGTGCCCCTAGTCCCTACTCCACAAATCCTCACAAATATCTTGCCAACTTGACTCCCAATTCGCAAGCCTTGCCGCCCACACTCCATCAACGTGAGGTGACAAGTGTCGCCTCTCGTTGGTCAAAAATGTTTCGTCTCTCGTAAAAATCCGCAAAAATAAGAAAAGACATAGCCGGAATTTTCCCCTCGCAAGTTATGTAAAACGTTTCGTCGAAAAACGACTCTAACCGGGTGTTGTGCACAAAGATAATTCGGCCAAGCCACCTAGGGGGGGGGGGTGACACGTGTCCCCCTCCTATATGTCCAAAAATAATTCATCTTCCGAAAATATCCATAATGGCCAAAATCTCAAAATCAAAGGGCCCACAAAATCAGAATTTCTCCCGTGGGCCCCACGTGACCATTTCCGAAAATAAAATCTCAAAATTCTAATATAATTTAAGAAGCCCATATTCCAAATCTGGGAATCCAATTCCCATCAACGAACATTTTTCTTTACAAAAACCGGAAACTCTTTCCGTGGAAAAATCACCTCTTTCTTCCTTTCCAATTTTTCTGTCGTGCTCTCGTACGTACGTCCTCGCATACATACCCTGGAACTACGGGGTATAACATTCTTCCCCCCTTAGAAACATTCGTCCCGAATGTTCCTTCTAAGTCTCCAACCATACCAAATACCGATATAGCCTCCATCGCTATACTTATTTAAACCAATTATGCCACACATGGCCATAATATCACATACGCCAAACCCAAATCCAAACCAACGAAGTCACCTCAAATGTGTATCACAACACTACCGCTTCCACCCTTGGTCAGCTTACTAGCCTCAAATTCCTTTAAGGCTATTCCCGACCTTTACGATCCGATTCTGGTCGAACGCATCCACGAACTCGTACGATGGCCAACTAAACTTGGGCCTAACTCCCTCATAACCCTAACACAAAGCGGGACCACCACGAACTGACCCCACCAACAAACAGGCCGCGGGTTGACCCGCAACATGGCCTCAACCCGACCCAAGAACGCCGCAAAACTCTAGCTCCCGATCCTAACAATCTCACTAATCACGTTACGAAAACCTAGCGGTCTTCTTAGCTCAACTACCCTCTTTCATTCCACACTACTTAGGGACCTATCCCAAACATAACTCACGTGCACTATGCACTCCGATAAGGGTCAAACATAAACATACGTCTTTTACTCGAGATGGCCTTACCTCTAAGGTCTCTACGTATAGAACTCTAAGGCTCACACTTTTCTTATCCCCCAATCTTTCCCGGTTACTAACCATGATCTAATCACAACTAACACACTGCTATCAGAACATAGCACTTATGATATACTCATCTTATCACACATACTGATCTCTAGAGGGTTAAAGATATGCTCGAATCTGCTTCACTCCCTATGTCGTTTCTAGTCAACCCGCCCAGTAGGCATAGCTAAGGAAGGTGACGAACTACCCATCGATCCTGAAGGCTAAGTCTTCCTACTTATAACCCTCCTACTAGGTCACCCTTTCGTCACCTGGCCCTGACGGCCGCAGGTACAACAAGTGCCAACTAAAAGACGACATTCCCCGGGATGACGCCTGTCACATCAGGAACCTAAGCCTCGAGCTCACCAACTCCCGCCACCCCAAACGCCCCGAAATCCGTGGAAGACCACTGCATCGGGCGGAGGTGCATATCTAATCTGGCCGTGAGGCGATTCGCCTCAAAGTTACCAAAGGACTCATTGCTCGCCCTCTTCTCGCCCCGTTAACCCGTCGATTTCACGTTCTGGCTGCTGCGCATAAGCCCGCATACGTGCCATGCTCAAGCCTAATCAAGGATTACTTGCACAACCTCTCCTAGATAGTCATCAAGACTCGCGCAGACATCGGTATACTCTCGTAGCCAAATCCATAGCTAGTAATGTGGTCGCCTGCAATCTATATTCTGCTCTCGCCGCGAATCGGCAAGGTTCAAATGTCATGGCCGCAGCAGAATCGCCGCCATTGCTAAACTCTGCTGGGCTAGTGACATCGCAGAACTCCCGAATGAAGCACTACCCTAGGTAATGATTGGGCTCGTGCCTCGTAACCCTCTCAGATTTACTCGCAGCCTCGGCCGCTTCGCCTCCTGCCCGGTTTGCTCTACGCGAGGCATAACGGTGTGGAAAGAAATACGTTAGAGGTCCAACTTACAACACGCCTCTAAGGCACGATCTCGAGTGAGAAGAATGAAACCAATCCTAAATATCCTATAGCCTCACGACATTGGTGTGGTGCACAACACACCGATAATCAAGACTTCATCGATACGGCTCGTAGACACTTTCCGAGGATTAATCGCTCGATACCACTTTTGTCACGACCAACCTGCCCGTGATCGTGCCTTACCCCGCACCCTAGTGAAACAACATCGAGTAATCGGAACATAACACAAAGAACATAAAATAACAAGAAGTGTACAACAGCTTATCTTTAGAAAACTTGCCTTTCGATATATATAAATAACAACTCTTTCAAATGAAGCAGTTTAATCCTTTTTTACAAACCCCGCCCACAACAAAGATTACTGCACTCTACGAATGATACGACAACAACGATGTGACAGGCCCCGTCATACCTCGAATGTAAGCACCTACAACAGGGGCTATACGAAGATAAGCCTCCGAGAAACGGAGCTTTCCCAAACGCCGAATCATGACCCTAAGAGCGAGGATCAACGATCGTGTACCTTTACTGCAGATGAACGCAGCCTCGGCGAGGTCCGATAACAGTACCAAGTATGTGAAATCGAAATAAATATTGTAAATGAAATCATAGTAGTCTATATAAAGTAGAGACATGTATGATAACCAAACTACGCCACAATAAATAAGCATATGTCAAGTCGTGACTCACGCCTCAAGTCATCACTCAAATATAACTATGGGTCTCACGCCCACAACATCAATCATGCCCGTGGAATACCTTCCTCACCGCCTGCCTATGATATAAAAGCATCCAGAATACACATGAACACCGTGTCCCACGTGTCCTAATAAAACCGCATGCAGGTAAGTACGAAGGCATAGCCGACTACTAAAACCCACAGCACCAACAAGGTCATAAATCGTATCATGAGATCTGCTTGCAGTCACATGATCAAAGCCGCCACTCGCGCAGATCTATGTGCGCGTCTAGCCCTGGAACTCTCCGCAGCTCCGCATAGGCCAAACTCATAGGCCCGCATGAGGTATAACCCCGCATCGAGGGTAGCTACTCCCCGACATCCGCCTGGACTCGCAGTCCGCATGGCCACATAGACCGCATGACCATAAAGGCCGCACACTAACCTGGAACTCTCGTAGCTCCGCATAGGCCCCCGGGACCCGCATGAGGTATTCTCGAATCATAGGTCACACAGCACTACCGAGTCTACCCCGCACGGAGGCGCCAACCTCCGAAGCGATACTGGTGAGTGGTACAATACCAACATATCGGCTGATAGTGCAACAATTTAAGCGCAATCGAGGGGAAACCCCTTTACACTAACATCACAAGATACTAACACACGTAGCATCCTATCATGTTCACTTATCAAAACAACAAGAAAGTATTACAAGGCTATCACAAACCAACACAATCAAGTTATACACACAAGGTACTTTATACGTTAACTCTTTAAGAGATCTGTTTCTTTCACAAAAGTCACACAATACCCGTAGTATAAAATAGAGTGACTATCTTTTTAAGTAAATCAAAACACTTACCTTTGTAAAATCAAGTAACAACATTATTTTCCAAACGTCCAAGTTTGCCTAATTTCAAATGTTCATGTTTCTTATTTTAGAAAGGTTTCGTAGTTCATAGTCTTATTCATTTAAGAATATAGTTCTCTTTTAAACAATTTGAGAAACATAAGCCTTACATGTGAGTAGGTTATTCTTGTTCATAATCAATCTTATTAAGCAGCCATGATCTAGGAAATATCATTTTGTCTCATCTTAGCTTCTATGCAGATAGAAGTTTCTACTGGTTTTAATAATACTTTATTAATCAATACATTTTCCTTTATTAACGCTACTGTGGTTTGTCGATACTCATTCTGATTTCCGAAATCAGTAAAACATTATTCCCTTTAAAAACCAAGTACTCATTACTCACGAATGAGGTTTCACACAAAATTCATATTGATTTAACTAAGTCAAGTCTCTTATCTTTTAAGATCAAGTCTCTTAACATCTAAAATCAATAAATCATTCATTTTATCTTTCTTAAGCCGTTATACCTAACTTCCCATAAAGCTAGTATAACTCTTAAGCTTTTAAAACCAAGTATTACTCTTCTTTCAAAAACAGTTATTAATTCTCATGAAATACTTCAAGATCTTTATTATTCAGGCTTAAGTCAAAAGACACTGCCGTACAACTACGTTCAATTAGCACGCGTACGTCTACCGTACTATATATATATTCTTTTTAAAATATCATGCTCAAGAGGATAGGAAGAATCACATACCTCGCGACGATTATCGACTATTAGCAAATCGCTCCTCGGCTATAACCCGGCTAGCCTCGTCCACCTTTCAAGTAGCACATGCTACTCACAGAACATTCAACCTATACAGGTTATACAAGTCTATCAAAGTCTAGACTACTCGGTAGATTATTCTAGATACAAGATTCTACGGAAATTTGGGCAGTACCTCCCTACCCGTCAAACTTCACAATTCTACTGTAATACAGTCCTATGTAAGTACAGTTCATTTCCCTTCTTATATACTTTCCTTGTATATACTTATACTTATTCTTATACTTCAACAGTATGCACACTTAATTACAAAAGGGAGACAAGATAATTACCTCGATAAGCCCATAATTATCCAAGTATAAATGTCGGTCCTTAGCAACGCTTAGCTCCTACTCCGGGTGCTCCAACCCGCTCCAAACAACCCTTAGAAGTTCTACGCAACTTCTTCTTAATACTCCAACCAACTATGGAGATTTTTCCTAGGGTTTCGGTTTGAGACAAAAAGGACATACGGTAGTATTTCCGGGCTCTACGTAGAGGTATCTTTGGAATACTACAAGGTATACGGCTAAGGTATTTTAGGTATAGTAACAATACTTTGGAGAGTATTTCTACCAAGAGGGGGGTATATATACGAGACAACACCACAAGGGGGGGTGTATACCCCTCGGCCAACCCCACTAGGGGGGGTACTCTCGGCCAAGGGGGCTCTCGCCAAGGGCCTCACCAAGGGGAGGGGCGGCTACGACGAGACCACCACACAAACGGGGGACGCTCTCAAGACTTAGAGATTTAGGATGAATAAGTCTTCAAAGGGGGAGGGTATTTATAGCTGCAAAGGCCAACCAATGGCCAAGATCTAGCCAAGTGCTAAGCAAGTGTAGGCCAAGATATGCCCAAGTGCCCCCTAGTCCCTACTCCACAAATCCTCACAAATATCTTGCCAACTTGACCCCCAATTCGCAAGCCCTTTGCCGCCCACACTCCATCAACGTGAGGTGACAAGTGTCGCCGTCTCGTTGGTCCAAAATGTTTCGTCTCTCGGAAAATTCCGAAAAAATAAGAAAAGACATAGCCGAATTTTCCCTCGCAAGTTATGTAAAACGTTTAAAAAACGACTTAACCAAAGGTGTTGTGCACAAAGATAATTCGGCCAAGCCACCTAGGGGGGGGGTGACACGTGTCCCCCTCCTATATGTCCAAAAATAATTCATCTTCCGAAAATATCCATAATGGCCAAAATCTCAAAATCAAAGCGGGCCCCACAAAACCGTAAATTTCTCCCGTGGGCCCCACGTGACCATTTCCGAAAATAAAATCTCAAAATTCTAATATAATTTAAGAAGCCCATATTCCAAATCTGGGAATCTAATTCCCATCAACGAACATTTTTCTTTACAAAAACCGGAAACTCTTTCCGTGGAAAAATCACCTCTTTCTTCCTTTCCAATTTTTCTGTCGTGCTCTCGTACGTACGTCCTCGCATACATACCCTGGAACTACGGGGTATAACATCCACGAACCGCCGATAATAACCTGCGAGGCCCAGAAAGTTGCGCACCTCTGTCGGAGTAGTAGGTCTAGGCCAAGTCCTGACTGCCTCGATCTTGGCCGTATCCACCCGAATACCATCTACCCGACAATATGCCCAAGAAAAGCCACCAAGCCAACCAAAACTCACATTTGGAAAACTTGGCGTATAATCACTGGTCTGGAGAACTCTCAAAGATACCTCAAATGCTTCGCATGCTCCGCCTCGAGCGGAATAAACCAAGATGTCATCAATGAACACTATCACAAACGTGTCCAAAATGGCGAACACTCGGTTCATCAAATCCATGAATACCGCCGAGCATTGGTCAAACCGAAAGACATAACCTGAACTCATAGTGCGCACGGGTCCGAATGCATCTGTGGATATCCTCCTCTAACTCGCACTGATGATAGCCCGATCGCAGATCAATCTTGGAGAAATATCTCGCGCCTTGCAACTGGTCGAACAAATCATCAATCCTGGGACGGGGGTATCTATTCTTAATGGTCACCTTGTTCAGCTGCCTGTAATCAACACATGCGCAGCTGGCCCCGCCCTTCTTCTTCACGAACAATACCGCTCCCTGCGGAGAAACACTAGGCACGATGAAGCCGCTTCTCCAAAGAAATCTCTCACCGGTCCTTCAACTCTCTCAACTCGGCAGGTGCCATTTTGTATGGCGGAATGGAAATAGGCCGAGTGTCTGGCAGCACATCGATACAAAACTCTATCTCCCTCTCAGGAGGGATACCCGAGGTTGTCCGAAACACATCCGGGAACTCTCGACTCTTGAATCGATGAAAATCTGGTACCGCAGCCTCAGTATCAAACACTCGAATGAGATGGTAGATATACCCCTTCTGCACCATCTTCCTAGCCTTGAGGTAAGAAATAAACTTACCCCTCGGCGACACCGTGTTCCCCTCCCACTCAACAACCGGCTCCTCAGGAAACTGGAACCGTACCACTCTCTCCCTGCAGTCTACATTGGCGTAGCAAGAAGCTAGCCAATCCATACCCATGATCACATCGAAATCAGTCATATCCAACTCTACCAAGTCGGCAAGGGTCTGACGACTGCATATGGTCACTGGACAAGCCCTATATACCCGCCGAGCTACCACCGAATCACCCACTGGCGTAGCTACCTCGAAAGGGTCTATGGACTCAGGCTCTATCCCTATCCTACTAGCAACATGGGGAGATATATAGGACAGAGTAGAACCCGGATCTATCAAGGCATACACGTCACAACAAGAAACTGATAAAGTACCTGTGACGACATCAGGTGAGGCCTCCTGGTCCTGCCGGCTGGACAAGGCATATATGCGGTTCTGAGGACCGCTAGAACTGGGACCCGCGCCACGACCTCTGCCGCGACCTGCTGGCCCATGAGTACCCTGCCCTCCGGGGCGAGTAACTGTAGGAGATGAAGACCCGGCGAAAGACCCTCGTAGTCGACTTACCTCTGCGCCGCTTGGTCTGACAGCTCGCAAAGTGACCTGCCGCCGCAATCAAACAAACTCCCGAGCGATTACCACAATTCCCGTAATGGGATCTACCGCATCGCCACACTGAGGGGTGGTGGTCCCGATCGGTTAGCACTTCGCTACCCCGACGCCGAAGTCACGGGGCCTGGTCCGCCTCGAATACTCGCCGCCCCGAGGACGGTGTAGGAGTGCTCTAAGCTGGCTGTGGTGCAAATCTAGACTGCTGCTGAGGCCGTCCACCCCGAAAGCTACCAAAAGACCTCGCCCCCGGCCTTTTTCTCGCTGCCGTCACAACACGCCGCTCACGCCTCGCATCCAAGTGTACGAGCTGCATGCGGGTAATGTCCATGCCTGGCTGAAGAGCTACACCCGCACAAGACTCGGCCATATAATCATCTAGCCCGGTGACGTAGCGATGCACCCTGTCCTCCATATCTGCTACCAACACAGGGACATATCGAGCCAACGAATCGAACTCAACGTTGTACTCCCTAATCAGGCGTCCTCTGCCTCAAAGAACAAAAAGATGTCGGCCCGTGCCCTCCTCATCTGTGGAGGCAAGAAGTGAGTGAGAAAAGCCTCCGAGAACTCGTCCCAAGTAGCTGGGGACGCGTGCTCTCCCCGGGACAACTCCCACGAGTCAAACCAGTCGACTGCGGCATCACGCAGCCGATGCGAACCGAAGATCACGGACTCGGTCTCTGAAGCCTTGATCACTCGCATGATCCTCTGTAACTGACGGATGAACTCCTACGGATCATCCTCAGGCCTCGACCCGTAGAACTCGCGGCTACAACTCGTAAAATCCCGTAGCCTCAAATCGTCCGATCTCGTGAACCACGTGTACCGCTGAACTGAATCACCTGATTCAAACCTATCTCATGTTCGCCACGATCACGGCGAATCGAGCCATCTCTTCAGAACCCATCTCATCGCTCCGGTGTGGGATCGAGGTGTAGGTACTGTGGTCTCATCACCATCGTTGCGGCCCTAAACCTCGCTGGCCGGCGGCGTCGTGGAACTCGCCGTCTGTATAGATCAGGCACGAGCCTCGTGACTCTCGGTGTCCTACTAGCGCCTCCGCCGCTTTGCCCTTCAGCCCGGTTGCCTTACGTGGAGGCATAATCATAAAGAAAGGAAATACGTTAGAGGTCCAACTTATAACACGACTCTAAGGCACGATCTCAGAGTGAGAAGAATGGAAACCAATCCTAAATATCCTATAGCCTCGACATTATTGGTGCACAACACACCGATAATTAAGACTTACTAGATACTTCTGTAGACACTTTCCGAGGATTAAGCGCTTCGATACCACTTTTGTCACGACTGGTTCGGCCCATGACCGTGCCTTACCCGCACCCAAGTAGTCATACATCGTAGTAATCAATGAATATAAAAACAAGACATGAAACAATTGTAAATGAGACACGCTTATCTCGAGAAAAGGTCGCTTTTCTAATATATATATATAACCAAAATCGCAGTTACATCCCAACTGCATAATAGACTACTGCACCTCTAAGAAAGTGAATAACTATGGAGGACAGGCCCCGCCATACCTCGAATGTACATATATCTACAACAACAGAAGAACCATACCAAAAGTCGAGCCTCCGAGAAGATGGAGCTCACGACACCAAAGCAAAAGATCCTAAGGATGCGGATCTAGCACTGCTTCCCTTACCTGCGGATGAACGCAGCCCCGGGGAGGTCGATAACAGGTACCAAGAATGTGAAACTGTAAAGTACTTTAAATGAAATCATTATCATTTTAAAACCAATTTCACAAATATGTACTAAACAACCAAGGTAACCGCACATAGTGCCACATCATAAACAAGAGCAACAATAGGTAAATTGTAACAGGACTTTTCTAGGTTGCGAATGATCGAAGCATGGCCAATCTCCCATAGTATCATTATGCAGGCCTAATCCGGAACTCCCGTAGTCCGCATAGGCCACCTCGGCCCGCATGAGGTATTCCCCGCATCGAGGGTAGCTACTCCTCGGCATCGTCCTGGACTCGTAGTCCGCATGGCCACATAGACCGCATAGCCACATGGACCGCACACTAACCTGGAACTCGTAGCTCGCATAGTCCCCTCGACCCGCATGAGGTATTCTCGAATCATAGTCACACGCATCGCTGAGGTATACCAGCGTGGGCGCTTAACCCCGGTATATCATGTCAAGAAGTGAGTGATGTAATACTAACATAACGGCTTATCGTTAAACAACATAAGCACAATAAGAATAACCTCTTTACACAAACGTTACAAGATACTAACACACATAGCATCACAATATGTCTACTCAACAAACCATCTTATTATACCTTCCGTAAATCAATACAAGTCTTTTATAAACACATAAGTAAACCGTCTTTTATCTTTCTTAAGTCGTTATACCTAACTTCCCATAAAGCTAGTATAACTCTTAAGCTTTTGTTTAAAAACCAAGTATTACTCTTCTTTCAAAATGATTCATAATTCTTTTGAAATACTTCAAGATTCTTATTATTTAGACTCAAGTCAAAAGACGTCAAGTAAAACCATGTTCTTAACACACGTCGCTCACCGTACTATATATATATTTTAAAATATCATGCTCGAGAGGATAGGAGAATCACATACCTTCTCGTGAAATCCACCGCCAAGTTGAATATGTCGCGCGAGTATCAACCTATAATAGTCAAATACGTCTATCAATGTCTAGACTACTCTGTAGGACATTCTAAGGCAGGTTCTCTATTCTACGGAAAATCGGGCAGACTTCCCTACCCTAAACTATACAAGTCTCATCAGAATACAGTCCTATGTAAGTACAGTTCAATTCTCTTCTTTAATATCCTTCTATGTATTTTATACTTATTTCTATACTTCTACCGAATGTATTCTCCAATTACAATAGAAGAATAAGATTATTATTTACCTCGATAAGCCCAAAATTATCCAAGATATAAGTTGATCCTGAGCAAGGTTTAGCTCCTAATCTGTACGCTCCAATCCGCTCCAAGAAACCCTTAGAAGTTTCTACACAACTTCTACTTACTACTTCAACCAACTATGAAGATTTCCCGTGGTTTAGTTTAGTGACTAATGGATATAAGATAGTATTTCTGGGCTTTTAGTATAGAGGTGACTTTGGAATACTATAAGATATACAGCTAGGGTATTTTGGGGATAGTAACAATACTTGGAGAGTATTTTCTACCAAGGGGGCTTTTGCCGAGACTATTAGGAAAGGGGAGGGGTGTTTCTGGCTAAGCTCTTCACAAGAGAGGGGAAAAGAGGGCTTTGGACGAGAGCTTCTCTCAAAGGGGAAGTTTGGAGACTTGGAAGATGATTTGTGGATGAAGAAGTCTTCAACTCAAGGGGGGTATTTATAGGGCTTTCAAGGGCCAAGATGAAGGCAAGTGGAGGGCAAGTGGAGGGTGTGGATTTGCACAAGTGCACCCTATCCCTACTCCACAAATCACTCACAAACATTGACCCATGGTTTAGGCCTTAAAATCGTGCCAAGCCATGCCCTCTTTGCCGTCCACTTGAGGGTGACAAGTGTCATCCTCTCGTTGGTCCAAAACATTTCATCTCTCGGAAAAATCCGCAATTCTTGTAAGCTTTGGAAGACGTTTCGTCGGAAAACAATTCTTTTCGTGGGTTGTGCACAAATTTTCGTCCTATGCCTTAACTTAAGGCTTGAACTTTTGTACGTACGCCCTCACGTACATACTCTGGAAATACGGGGTATAACACTCTATTCAAGAATTTGACTCAAAAAGGTGAAGAACACCTAGTCTTCAAAACTGTCCAGTTTCGGTTTTGGTGGTGTTTTAGAGGCTATAGGTGTGAAAATCTCATCTAACTCTTGGTTGGTGATCTTCCTAACATACTAAGGAAGAACACTTATAAGTTTAAGAGTTTTTGGACAACTTTAGGTAGGGGAGGGGGCTGTTTTAGACGAGATCAACTAGGGATGAAGGGAGAGGAAAATATTTTCCAAGACTTGTAATGTTTAAGTGTGGATGATTTCATCTACTTAGGGGGTTTATATAGCATAACCAAGGGAGGGTATTAACACAAGTGTAGGGTGGAGATGAAGTGTGTAAGAGCCTTCCCACACTTGTCTTACAAAAGTTAGGCAAGTCTTGACTAAGCAAGACTTGCCCAAATCCTTCCATTTTGCGGTCCAAGCCATGCCAACTTGGCAAGACTTGTTGGCCACTTGTCTTGCCAACTTGTCCATCCATTTTCGTCCACTTGGCCCAATCCATGGGTGACACATGTCGCCCTCCTATTGGTCCAAAATATTTTATCTTTCGAAAGAATTCCATAGTCGTAAAAATATCGAAAACGTAAATTTTCTTCACAAGGTTCGAAATAACTTTCGTCGGAAAACAATTCTATCATTCTTACCCTAATTTGGGCCTATACATTCGTACGTACGTCCTCACATACGTACTCCGGAACTACGGGGCATAACATTCTCCCCCCCCTTAGAAACATTCGTCCCGAATGTTCCTTCAAGACTCGATAACTCATATAGTGACATAGTCTCCCATAATTTGAACAACTATCAAAATGCCACATACGACCACAAAAGAATACCTAAGTACATATGACAATTTAAATTAACCGGTATGAAAGTGAGTTACCTCGAGGTGTGGGGAATAGGTGGGGATACTTCTGCCTCATGTCCTCCTCTGCTTCCCACGTCATTTACTCTCTGTTCTCGTTCCGCCACAAGACCTTGACGGAAGCCACATCCTTTGTCGCGATCGTCTAACTCGCTTGGTCAAGTATCGCTACGGGGATCTCTCATACGATAATTCCTCCACACCGGACATCATCAACCGGTGCACTCTAGACGGATCTCCGATACATCTCCTCAAAGATAGAAACATGAAAATGGATGTCTCGCCTCCGGATCGGACGACAGATCCAACTCATAGCAACCTTGCCTACTCTACGGACAACTGATAAGGCCCGATGTACTGGGCCGAGCTTCCTTCGCCAAACCTCATCACACCCTTCATGGGTGATACCTTCGTAAAAACCCAATCAAGAACCTCAAACTCCAAATGTCGACGCCGATGATCTGCGATACGACTGGCCGACTCGAGTCATCGATAACCGCCTCTGGATAAGCTTCACTTTATCCACTGCCTGCTGAACCAAGTCTGGACCGACTAACTGTACCTCACCTACATCAAACCAGCCTATCGGTGACCTGCACTTCCTCCCATATAAGGCCTCGTAAGGCGCCATCTGGATACTGGAGTGGTAGCTATTGTTATACGCAAACTCTACCAGCGGCAAATTATCCTCCCAGCTACCTCTGAAGTCAATAACACAGCTCGCGGATATCCTCGTTGTCCGGATAGTACGCTCGCCTGTCCGCTCGGTGCTGGGATGGAATGCGATCTTGAGGCTCACTGCGCCCCTAACCCCTTTTGAAAGACTCGAAGTTAGCCGTAAACCGGGCTCCTGGTCAGATATGATAGATATAGGGACCCCATGCGTCTCACGATCTCTGACGTAAAGTGCGGCGTAATCCTCGGCGAAAAGTCGTCCTGACGGGAAGAAAGTGGGCTGATTTCGTCAGCCTGTCGACGATAACCCAGATAGAATCATGCTTCCTCTGAGTGCGAGGTAATCCTGTAATGAAGTCCATGTTGATCACCTCCCACTTCCATGTCGGAATCTCTATAGCCTGAAACAACCCACTGTGCCTCTCGTGCTCTACCTTGACTGGCGACAACTCGGGCGAGCAACAAATTCTCGCAACGCCTCTTCGTGCCGCCCCACCAATACAAAGATCTGAGGTCGTGGTACATTTTTGTCGACCCCGGATGGATAGAGTAGCGCGCGCTGTGTGCTTCCCCTAGAACCTGTTGTCGAAGTCCTGCAATATCTGGAACACACAACCTGCCCTCAAACCTTAGCACCCCATCAGGTGCTACCTCAAAAGGACCCTTCCCCTCATGAAGAGTCGTATCACGATACCGTGTCATAACCGGATCCTCATACTGTCGCCTCTTCACCTCCTCGATGATGGAAGACTCGACAACCTCTCGAACCCGAACCCCGTTATCATCAAAATCAATCAATCGGACTCCAAGGCTCGCTAGCCGATGTAACTCTTGGACCATGCCCCTCCTATCTGGCTGAACATCCGACAGACTACCCATCGACCTACGACTAAGGGCATCTGCCACTACATTGGCCTTCCCTGGGTGGTATAAGATATCGACATCATAATCCTTGAGTAGCTCCAACCACCGCCTCGCCGCAGTTCAGCTCCTCCGTGAAGATGTCCGAGGCTCTTGTGGTCGGTGTAAATGTCCACGTGAACTCCATACAAATAATGTCTCCGGATCTTCGGCGTGAATCACCACGCCAACTCCAAGTCATGTGTGGGGTAGTTCTTCTCATGCTTCTTGAGCCGTCGAGATCGTAGCTATAACCTTGCCTCGCTGCATCAACACACATCCAAGCCCGACGCCTGACGCCACAATAAATCGCATAGCCGTCGCCCTCCGAAGAGTAAGAATCGGGCGGTTGTCAACTTCTTTTAGTAATCAAAGCCCTTCTCGCAAGCATCCGTCCATCAAACTTAGCCGCTTTCGAGTCGGCTTAGTCAAAGGTCTTTGAAATAGAAGCAAACTTCTCCACAAACCTTCTAGTAACCCGCAAGGCCTAAAAATCGCGCACTCCGTCGGGTAGTAAGTCTAGGCCAACTCGATCGCCTCGATCTTTGCCGTATCTACCCGAATACCATCGGTCCCTACAATGTGTCCTAAGAACGCCACCAAAGCTAACCAAAACTCACATTTTGAAAACTTGGCGTATAACTGCTGGTCCCGGAGGACTCTCAGCACCGTCCTCAAATGCTCTGCATGGTCCTGCTCCGAGCGAGAATAAATCAAGATGTCATCAATGAATACTATGACGAACGTATCCAAAAATGGTTTGAACACTCGGTTCATCAAATCCATGAATACCGCCGGAGCATTGGTCAAGCCGAAAGACATGACCCTAAACTCATAGTGACCGTACCGGGTCCGGAACGCAGTCCTAGGGATATCCGACTCCCTAACTCGCACCTGATGGTAACCAGATCGTAGTTCTATCTTAGAGAAACATCTCGCGCTCGCAATCGTCGAACAAGTCATCGATTCTAGGGGGTATTCGTTTAATAGTCACCTTGTTCAGCTGCCTGTAATCAACGCACATACGCAGCGTCCCATCCTTTTTCTTCACGAACAATACCGGCGCTCCCCAGGGAGAAACACTAGGCCTAATGAAGCCTTTCTCCAGCAAATCGCTCAGCTGGTCCTTCAGTTCTCTCAACTCGGCAGGTGCCATTCGGTATGGCGGAATGGATATAGGTCGAGTATCAGGCAGAATATCAATGCAAAACTCTATCTCCCTCTCCGGAGGGATACCCGGGAGGTCGTCTGGGAACACATCTGGAAACTCTCTGACTATCGGAACTGACTGTAGGTCTGGTGTCGCCGCCTCCGTATCAAATACCCGGACGAGATGGTAGATACACCCCTTCTGAACCATCTTCCTGGCCTTGAGGTAGGAAATAAACTTACCCCTCGGCGACAAAGTGTTCCCCTCCCACTCGATAACCGGCTCCCCCGGAAACTGGAACCGTACCAATCGTTTCCTACAGTCTACATTGGCGTAACAAGAAGCTAGCCAATCCATACCCATGATCACATCAAAATCGGTCATATCCAACTCTATCAAGTCGGCTAGGGTCTGACGACTGCATATAGTCACTGGGCAAGCTCTATATACCTGCTCAGCTGCTACCGAATCCCCCACAGGCGTAGCTACCTCAAAAGGGTCTATAGACTCAGGCTCTATCCCTATCCTACTAGCAATAAGGGGGGATATATAGGACAAGGTAGAACCTGGATCTATCAAGGCATATACGTCGCAACACGAAACTGATAAAGTACCTGTGATGACATCCGGCGACGCCTCCTGGTCCTGGCGGCTGGACATGGCATAAATGCGGTTCCGAGGACCGCTGGAACTAGCACCCCTGCCATGACCTCTGCCGCGACTGGCCGCCCATGAGAACCCACGCCCGGCGAGTAATCGTAGGAGATGAAGATCCGCAAAAGACCTCGTAGGCTGAACTCTACTATCTCGCGCGCCTTAGTCGGACAAGCTCGCAAAGTGACTCGCTGCCACAAGTGAAACAAACTCCGCAGCAGCACCACATTTCCGAAATGGGATCTCCACATCGAACACACCGGAGGAAGGTGGTCTCGATTGGTTAGCACCTTTGCTACCCCGAAGTTCAAGTCCTGGGCCCCGACCGCCCGAATACCCTGTCGGTCCTGAAGATGGTGTGGGAGTGCTCTGAGCTAGCTGAGGTGCAAATCTACTCCGCTGCTGAGGTCGTCCACCTCGAGGACTACCAAAGGACCCTCGCTGCCCGCCTTCTTCTCCGATATCTCACAACCCGCCGCCTCTACGCTCCTCACATCCAAGTGCATGAGCCTGCATGCGGGAAATGTCCATGCCCGGCTGAAGAGCTACACCTGAGCAAGACTCCGCCAAGTAGTCGTCAAGACCTGTGACGTAACGGTGCACTCGGTCCTCCATATTCGCTACCGGTCGGGACATACCGAGCCAACGAGTCGAACTCTACATTGTACTCAACCGCGGCGCCTCTCTCGCTTTAGCATCAAAAATCTGCTACCGTGCCCTCCTCATCTGTGGAGGCAAGAAGTGAGCGAGAAATGCCTCTGAGAACTCATCCCAAACGGCTGGAGGCGCCTGCTCCCCCCGGGACAGCTCCCAAGAATCAAACCAGTCGACTGCGGTATCGCGCAGCCGATGTGAACCTAAGACCACTGACTCGGTCTCCGACGCCTTGATCACTCATGATCCGTCAGAATCGTCGATGAACTCCTGTGGATCATCCTCGTGCCTTGACCCATAAAACTCGCGGTCCGCAACTCGTAAAGTCCCGGTCTCAAACCATCTCGACTCGGGTGAACCACGTACTACCGGGATCGAATCGCCGCGATCCAGCCTATCTTCGTGCCTCGCCACGACTCTGGCCAATAACTGGGCCATCTCCTTGTAACCCATGTCCTCTCGCCTGTGGGGTTGGGGCTCGCAGCCGCGCCTTAGCAGCCGCTGCGCCTCCTAAACTCTCTGGGGCGGCGACGCCGTGGAACTCGCCGTCGAAGGTATCACCTCGGTAAGGGTTGGGCACGAGCCTCGTGACTCTCTGGTACTACTAGCCTCTCTCGCCGCCTTGCCCTTCTCGGGCGGGTTGCCTTACGTGGAGGCATAACTGGTAAGAAAGAGAAATTCGTCAGAAGGGTCTAACCTATAACACCACTCTAAGGCACGATCTCAGAGTGAGAAGAATGGAAACCAATCCTAAATGTCCTGCAGCCTCCTGATTATAGATATGGTGCACAACACACCGATAATCAAGACTCTACTAGACACTGCTCAGACACTTTCCGAGGATTAACCGCCTCGATACCACTTTTGTCACGACCGCCTCGGGCGTGGATCGTGCCTTACCCGGACACCCAAGTAGCTAAACATCAGAGTAACCAGCGGAACATAACCAAGACATGAAATGATAAAAGTAAGAATAGTCTATCCAAGGAAAAGTTTCCTTTCGGCATATATATATCATTACCCAATAGTGAAGCCATAATCCCAAAATGCGACAGACTACGCACTCTAAGGAAATGTAACACTACGACGACAGGCCCCGTCATACCCTGAATGTACAAAACATCTACAACACGTGGAAAATCATACCAAAAGTCGAGCCTCCTAAAATGGAGCTCCTGACACCAGAGTAAAGATCCTAAGACTGAGGATCCGCTACCTGCTTCCCTTTACCTGCGGTATGAACGCAGCCCGAAGGAGGTCGATAACAGTACCAAGTATGTGAAATCAGAAAGCACGATATATACACATATATAAAACCATATCATTTTTAAAACCAATTCACAAGTATGTATGAAAACAACCGAGTTAACTGCACATAGTGCCACATCACAACCAAGAGCAATAATAGGTATACAGGTCTTTTATAGGCCGCGAATGATCGAAGCAAGGCCAATCGCCCATAGTATCATTATGCATGCCTAATCTTGGACTCCCGCAGTCCGCATAGGCCACCTAGGCCCGCATGAGGTATTTCTCGCATCGAGGGTAGCTACTCCTCGGCATCGTCCTGGACTCTCGTAGTCCGCATGGCCACATAGACCGCATGAGGTATTCCTCGCACACTAACCTGGAACTCCCGTAGCTCCGCATAGGTCCCCTGGACCCGCATGAGGCATTTCTCGTGACGGGGCAGCTTAACCCCCGGTATAACATGTCAAGAGGTGGGTGGTACAATACTAGCATAACGACTTATCGTTAAACAACATAAGCACAATAAGAATAACCTCTTTATACAATCATCACAATAATCGAGCACAACGACTAATCGTTGAACAATATAAGCATAACAAGAATAACCTCCTTACGTAGGCGTTACAAGATACTAACACACGAGGTATCATAACATGTCTATCAAACCAACTTACCATACCTTCAGACAATATTCAAGCATTTGATAAACAAATAATAAAAACCGTTTCTTATCTTTTAAGTCGTTATACTTAACTTCCCATAAAGCTAGTATAACCCTTAAGCTTTTTGTAAAACCAGATGACTTTTCTTCCGAAAATGATTCATAACTCTTTTTGAAATATTCAAGATTCTTATTATTTAGAACTCCAGTCCAAAGATATCAAAGTAAAACCAAGTTCAATCTAACACCCGTACGTCTACCGTACTATATATATATTTGGATAATATCATGCTCAAAGGGATAGGAAGAATCACATACCTCCTCGGCTAAACCCACTTGCCAAGTCGGATATGTTGCGTGCAAAGTGTCAACCTATAATAGTCAAAACACGACTATTAACCTCTAGTTTTTCGTGGAATTCTTCTAAGTGAGACTTCTCTTAGCCTCTGAAAATTAAAGCACTTCCATTTTTACTCAATTCTCCATTTTTAACAAAGCCCGATAACAGTAACTGACGTGCCATAAATAAGACACATTACTTTCGATCAGTAAGGAAGGGGATAACACGCCCAAATGGAACGCGATTAACAATCTCTCCTTCATAAATATAATAAGTAAAAGAAGGGGATTACGCGCCCAAACGGTAACGCGGTTTACTATCTCGCCTTCAAAATATCAATGAGTAAAAGAAGGGGATTACGCGCCCAAACGGTAACGCGGTTTACTATCTCGCCTTCAAAATAACAATAAGTAAAAGAAGGGGATTACGCGCCCAAACGGTAACGCGGTTTACTATCTCGCCTTCAAAATAACAATAAGTAAAAGAAGTCCAAAGTAACAAGTCCATAAAATACTTCCAATATATGTATAATATCATATATACATAACAATCAAATTCACAAAGAGTCTAAGGCGCATTACCTTAATACTAGCCCAACAATATCCAAGATTTTAAAGTCGTTTCAAAGCAAGTCTTAGCTCCAAACCTTTGTGTTTTAGCTCCAATTTCTTGTGTTCCAACTCACCATAGTTTACCCTTAGAAGTTCCAACCAACCTCTATTCAAGAATTTGACTCAAAAAGGTGAAGAACACCCAGTCTTCAAAACTGTCCAGTTTCGGTTTTGGTGGTGTTTTAGAGGCTAGTGTGAAAATCTCATCTAAATCTTGGTTGGTGATCTTCCTAACATACTAAGGAATAACACTTATAAGTTTAAGAGTTTTTGGACAAATTTAGGTAGGGGAGGGGGCTGTTTTAGACGAGATCAACTAGGGATGAAGGGAGAGGAAAATATTTTCCAAGACTTGTAATGTTTAAGTGTGGATGATTTCATCTACTTAGGGGGTTTATATAGCATAACCAAGGGAGGGGATTAACACAAGTTTAGGGTGGATATGAAGTGTGTAAGAGCCTTCCCACACTTGTCTTACAAAAGTTAGGCAAGTCTTGACTAAGCAAGACTTGCCCAAATCCTTCCATTTTGCGTCCAAGCCATGCCAACTTGGCAAGACTTGTTGGCCACTTGTCTTGCCAACTTGTCCATCCATTTTCGTCCACTTGGCCCAATCCATGGGTGACACATGTCTCCCTCCTATTGGTCCAAAATATTTTATCTTTCGAAAGAATTCCATAGTCGTAAAAATATCGAAAACGTAAATTTTCTTCACAAGGTTCGAAATAACTTTCGTCGGAAAACAATTCTATAATTCTTACCCTAATTAGGGCCTATACATTCGTACGTACGTCCTCACATACGTACTCCGGAACTACGGGGCATAACAACAGGCTTGTCTTTTATGCTTTCTATAATGTAGGAATCCGTGAAATTCTCTACATCTCTCAACTCTAGGGGGTACCCTTGATGGTATGGGCTTCCTAATTAGGGATCAGCCGTGATAGCTAGTGGTGTTTCTTCTGTAATAGGTGCAAGAAAAAGAATTTCCACAGAATCCAAGAAGGTAAATAATTGAATCTCTGCAATCTTTTCCTTTTCTACACCAACTATCTCACCAGATTCCTCAATAGTTGGGTTTGGTTCAGGCTCCACAATTTGTCGTTATTTGTTAAAAATGATCATGAGTTCTCCTATTTGCAGTTCCAACTTCTTCATGGTCAATCTCGTTTCGTCAATGAACTGAGTTTGATACCTAGCGAAACTGAGTATGGCTTCTCGTAATTCCTCCCTTTCTTCCTCTATGGTTGGAGCTCTATCATATTGACAGTAGAAATCCATGTCTAAAGGATCCCTGAGATGCATCAAAACCAACAACGGATCACGGCACACTTGTTTTCACACAATAAATACATAAAACGAAAAAAAAAAAAAAAAAAAAAATAAAAAAAAAAAAAAACCAAATTAGAAATTAAAAATAGATAAAATTGATATTGAACTATGCCTAATCCCCGGCAACGGCGCCAAAAACTTGATGCGCGAAAAGATGCACACACTTTAACGCAAGTGCACGTTATCGTGACAAGTAATATAGTCCTGGTAAGACCGAATATCGTCCACAAGGATTAGGGTTCAAGTACCAACTATCTATCTTTTGGTATCTATTTGGTAAATTGATATTTGATTTTGTTGTTTATAACTAAGAATTATAAAGACTAATTTATCTAATGAGTTTACTTCAGTTGTGATGGGAATAGGGCTTCCATGTCTCCTCAACTATCCGCTTATGTTATTTATTAATACAACGAATTATGGTCTTCTTCTCTCGGAGCTAGCAGGTTTACGAAATCGTTTTATATTCCCGTTAAGGATATATAAACACTCAACCCCAGTATTGCACCTTACCTACCTTTCGGTGATAAGGATAACTCTATAGGAGGATTAAGAACTAAAACCTAGTTAACCGTCACGCACCATGCGCAAAATTAGGGTTGTTAAGCCTCTCATTAACACTACATAAATAATTGAGGTATTTTCATCCCCAATCCAAGAATGTCTACCCAACTTACATCATATTTGTTATACCCCGTATTTCCAGAGTATGTATGTGAGGGCGTACGTATAAAAATTTAAGCCTTAAAGTTGGCAAAGTTCGAAATTTGTACACAAGTACCGAAAAGAGTCGTTTTTCGACGAAACGTTTTACAAGACTTGCGAAGGGAAAAATACGGCTATGTCATTTTTAATTTTTGCGGATTTTTCCGAGAGATGAAACATTTTGGACCAACGGGAGGGTGACATGTGTCACCCTCACATTGGGCGTTAATTGTGGGCGGTAATGGACGAAATGGGGCATTGGGGTAGGTAGGGTATTTGTGATAGTTGGTGTGGTAGATGGATAAGGTACACATGGTTAAATCCTAGCCCTACACTTGCCTAGCACTTGGCTTCATCTTGGCCATTGGTTGGCCTATAAATACTCCCCTAACTTGAAGACTTTCTTCATCCAAAAATCATTTTCCAAGTCTTGAAATCCCTCCCACTTTATGAGTTGTGTTCGTCCAAAGCCCCTCCCCCCCCCCCTTGAGAAGCCTTGGCCGAGAGGGTACTCCCCCCCTAGCCTAGTTGTTTTCGAGAAATACACCCCCCCCCCTTTGTAGAAAAGTATTCTCCAAGTATTGTTATAATGCCCAAAATACTCTAGCCCAAAACCTTTGTAGTATTTCCAAGTACCCTCTTTACAAAAAGCCCGGAAAATACTATTATACTTCCTTTAGCCACTAAACGAAACCCTAAGGAAAACCTTCATAGTCGGTTGAAGTGTTAAGTAGAAGTTGCGTAGAACTTCTAAGGGTTGTTTGGAGCGGGTTGGAGCACCCGGAGTAGGAGCTAAGCGTTGCTCAGGATCGACATTAAACTTGGATAATTTTGGGCTTACCGAGGTAAATAATCCTATCCTTCTAGTGTAATTGGAAATTACATACTGTAGTTGTATAGAAATGAATATAAGATTCATAGAAGAGAATTGAACTGTAATAGAAGGATATTACAGAAAAGACTTGAATCAAATCACATCGTAAGAATATAAGTAGAAGATTAAACTGCATTTACATAGACCGTATTTACAGTAGACTTATAACCTTTCTTGGTTGAATGTTCTGCGAGTAGCATGTACTACTTGGAAGGTGGACAAGGCTAGCCGGGTTATAGCCGTGGAGCGTTTTGCTAATAGTCGATAATCGTCGCGAGGTATGTGATTCTTTCTATACTCTTGAGCATGAAGTATTTTAAAAGAATATATATATAGTACGGTAGACGTACGTGTGTTAACTGAATGTAGTGTTACGACAATGTCTTTTGACTTAAGCCTGAATAATAAGAATCTTAAAGTATTTTAAAAGAATATATATATAGTACTAGATTTAACGTGTTAATCGAATGTAGTGTTACGGCAATGTCTTTTGACTTAAGCCTGAATAATAAAGAATCTTGAAGTATTTCAAAAGATTAAGAAACCGTTTTGAAAGAAGAGTAATACTTGGTTTTGAAAACATAAGAGTTATACTAGCTTTATGGGAAGTTAGGTATAACGTCTTAAGAGAGGTAAAGAAAATGGTTTACTGATTTTAGAAGTTAAGAGACTTGATCTTAAAAGATAAGAGACTTGACTTAATTGAATTGATATGAATTTTGTTAAAAGTGTGAAACCTCATTCGTGAATAATGAGTACTTGGTTTTTAAATGGAATAATGTTTTACTGATTTCGGAAATCAGAATAAGGATCGAGCAAACCACTGCAGCGCTAATAAAGGGAAATGTATTGAATAATTAAGTATTATTAAAACCAGTAGAAACCTCCATCTGCATAGAAGCTAAGATGAGACAAAATGATATTACATTTCCTAGATCATGGCTGCTTTAATAAGATTGATTATAAACAAGAATAACCTACTCACATATAAGGCATATGTTTCTCAAATTGTTTAAAAGAGAATTATGTTTTAAAGGATTAAAACTATGAACTACGAAACCTTTTCGAAAATGAGAAACTTGAGCATTTGAAATTAGGCAAACTGAGCGTTTGAAAATAATGTTGTTACTTGATTTTACAAAGGAAAGTGTTTTGGTTTACTTAACAATGTTAGTCACTCTATTTTTATACTACGTATCGGGTGACCTTTGTAAAAGAAATGTATCTTTAAAAGGAATTTAACGTACGTAGTACTTTAGGGTTAAAACCCGGACTTTGACATAAAATGAAAGTACCTTGAGTTGTGTATAACTTGCCTATGCTTGTTGTTGTGAAACTTGTCTATGCTTATTGTGATAGCCTTTGTTGTGCAAGAATTGTGTTTCTATACTACGCGTCTCGATGGAGGCGGTTGACTTGTTGAGAACTTACTTGACGCGTGCAGCGACGGAGAATTCCACAGCACGCTCCCGCTGATAGTGTTATTCCATGGACTAGCTCTCCATGAGGTTTTATCGTTCGCCTTGGTATCGGTGGTCGGCTTCGTACTTGCCCCGCCTCGTGGCTGATTCGGCCTTCGTACAGTAGTTAGCCCTCGCACTTGCCCCGCTCGGTGTAGTGACGGTCTCGTGATACGCCTTGGTACCAGTAGTTAGCCCTCGTACTTGCCCCGGTCAGCTACGTGACCGGCCTTGGTATCTGGTAGTCGGCTTTCGTACTTGCCCCGTGTCAGCTTCGTGGTTTGGTTGTATTGTATTGTTAGTACGGCTTTGGCATCAGGTGGGACTTGGTGTTCGGTGTACTTCTTGGTGTTATCATATCATGATCATCGCCGGCGGAAGGTATTCCACGCATGATTGATGTTGTGGGCGAGACCCATAATTATATTTGAGTAATGACTTGGAGGCGTGAGTCCACGACTTGATATAATCGTTATATGTGTATCTGTAGTTTGGTTATCATACATGTCTCCCGCTTTATATAGACTATTATGATTTCATTTACGATTTCTGATTTCACATACTGTACTGTCAGATCGACCTCCTTCGGGAGCCGTTCATGCCGCAGGTAGAGGTACATCTATCGATCCCCGCCATAGGATCACATTTCAGCGTATTGGAAGCTCCGTTCCTTCGAGGCTTATCTTTTGGTATGTTACCCGAGTCCGTAGGTTCTTGTACATTGTGGTATGGCGGCCCTGTCCCGTCATAGCATTGTAAAAATCTTAGAGGTCCTTTGTTGTGCAAGGCGTTGTAAGGATAGTAACTGTTCAAAGGTCTATATATATATATATGCTGAAAGGCAACCGTTTTGGTTGGCCTATTTTCTTTTATCTTGATCCATATCTATTTGTATGTTTAAATTGTTATTTCGTGTTTTTCTCGATGTTGTATCACTAGGGTGCGGGTAAGGCACGATCCGCGCGAGGTTCGTCGTGACAATATTCACAACATCCTCCTTTCGAAGTTTAATTAGAAATCATATAAGGATAATTAGTTGTCAATTAATTACCAATCATTCAAAGCAATTATTGGATAAATCTCTCAAAGAAGAATAATAACCATAAACATGCATTAATTCATAACATAAGTTTCTAGTGAATCAACATGGAAAGCCCTATAAGAGAATTAGTTCCTAGCCATTGACATGACAAGAACTAATTCAAAGTTCATCATACAAAAACTGAAATAAAAGAAAAGAAAAGGAAAAGAAAGTACTAAATTATGGTCTCCAATCTCCACGCAAGAAAACCTTGTGTTGTGCAAAAAGGGGAACCCTTAAAATCTGCCTAGGGTTCTCCTTTTATAGGCTGAAAACCGCCTCTCTCTTTTCCTTCAGGCCTGGCCCAGAATTTCGTCCAAAACCTGATTTTCAGCGTCGCCAGCCGCGAATCTCAAGCACTTCGGGTGATTTGGCGCCGCGTCCCTGATTTCTGGCAGTGGCGCGCGCGCTGGATCCTCGCAGCCTCTCGATGATTAGCGCGCCCTCGCTTCGATCGGCAGGAGAGCCGCGCTGGTCTGGGTTTTTGCCTCGTTCGCCACTTTCTCTGCTTTTAGCTCTGGAACCTCCTCTTTTTCCCTCTTTTAGCTCCTTTTCCGCCATTTGGTCATTTTAACCACTTTGACTCAAAAGAAAGAAAATCTATCCTAATACGACACTTATTTATACAAAAAGGGACAAAAGATTAACTAAAAACGACTCAAAAAGTGTATATAAAATACACCGATCAACCTCTGACCCGCGCCCTGACCCGGTTTTGACCCGAGTATGCCATCACGCTTAGTTTCATCAATTGCAATTCCTGGCCCAGATTTTTTCCCTTTTCCGGCTTGCCTGAGTAAATTTCCAGGTAGTGTGGAGGTACTAGTGATGCCGTGGTTGTCCTGCTCTTCCGTAATGTTCCCGTTGTCTTCCAGTTGACCCGTGATAGGATCGACCACCCTAGTAGCATAAGGGGTGTCAATGGCTATCGGATTAAGCCTCTGCTTGCCGGGAGTTTCAAGAGGGTTCTTCCCAGGAGGCATGTGGTCAGTGTCATGGTCTTCAACTGTGGTCACTTCAGGAGGAGTAATAAGAGAGATTACTTCTGGATTGGTTACTGATGGACCATGAAGTTTTCCGCCTTCAAATTCACTAATATCCAAACTCTTAATTTCTATATTTTTGCCCCATTCATGTATCCTTTGCAGCATAGAATCATCTACTACATTCTCGAGTGGGATACGCAAATCTGGCGTGACATGAACTAACACCGTTGGGTCTGAAATTGCCGGAATTAGATTTTCTTCAACAATGGTTGGACTACCGCCATTCTTTTTCTTTTTCTTGGTTCTAGCCTTCGTCGAACTTCCTGAACCTCCTGAATCATTGTTGGAGCGTGTGTAACGTTTAGTCTTTTTCATGTTGTGAACATTAAGCTTCAAACCGTGGGGAAACAATGGTTAATTTTAGGGGGGGAGATGGGAAAAATCGAAGGAGCAACTAAGGAAAAACGTTGAGAGCGTTTTCCTTAGTGAGAGAAACTTCTCTCTAACTCCTATCATGAGACTACATTAAGGAATGAAAGAATGGATTTTTTTCTATGTTTTCCTGTTGCCTCTCGAAGATAAGTACAAATGCCTCCTTACTGATCCACAAGACTTTACTGGACATTGCTCTTGTACCGATAAGGCCGATGAACCTAGTGCTCTAATACTAATTTGTCACGACTCAAATTTTAAACCGTGTAGACACTTATCCCCACCCGCTAAGTGAACTATCCACAATCAATATAGCCAAATTTTAACAATCGAACTCCGCAGTAGTAGCGAGCAAGCGGTAAGCGCGAGAGCGACCGTCAACAGTGCCGGATCCCCGCGTAACGCATAAACCTTTGTTCGCTGCTCACACACGGCTGCCTAAGTGTGGTTTACATTTGGCGGGTTTGCGTGTTTCTTGGCGCGGCTCGAGTTTACCACAGACGCGCACGAAAGAAGAGTAGCGCAACAAAAAAAAAAAACAAGTGCATTATGTGAAAAGAATAAAGTAAAGTCATTTTAAGTCATAAAATAAGTCTCATAAACATAAATATATGGAATAAGTAGAACCGCCCAAAATCTGATGTCACAAGTATAAGAGCTACTAGAGTAAAAGATATAAGTCATAATAATCATCTCGAGTACACTGTCTAAGAATAAAAAGGCAACAATAACAACATACCCAGTGAAATTCCACAATGTAGGGTCTAGAAAGGGTAGAGTGTACGCAGACCTTACCTCCACCTTGGTAGGTAGAGCGGCTATTTTTGTGTAACGTCTCGTAATTTCGGACGATAATTTAGGCATATAAATGAAGAAAATAGACCCGAGTGTTGGGATTTTTTTTGTTATATTTACATATGCTAATAAGGAAATTGTATACAAGGAATGCGATCCCGAAATAATTTTTGGATGCAACAAGTGTGACGACGGAATTAATAATAATAATTGTATATCCCCAAAAGAGGTGATGGACTAGTGTCATATTACAAATTATGACATCGAGTATACGAATGTTTTATGAGTTTTTAAGATTTAAATGAAGTGAGATCTAAAATTAATTATGTGTATAATTGATAAATTATACGGAGGCAAGTCACGTAATTAAATTAAGTGACCCGTAAAAGCTAAGGTGGCAAGTAATTAGGCCTCCCACCGCCAAAGTTGGCTAAGTGGGAGGCAATAGATGCGATAAAGACATTTGGCTAAAGGCCAAATTGTAATCTGTAATCTTTTTTTCACTTTGCATAAAGCAACATCACCTGAGCCCCTATTTTTTTACAACAAAACAATTCCCTTTGACCATTAAGAAAACAAAGAAGCTTCGGTAAACGATTTTATTTTGTGAGCAACTCATTCGTTGGAGAGGCAGAAAAAAAACGTGAGAACCAACATATATCACCTTAGATATTTATTTTTGACAAAATGTAGCAGCAACAACATGCTCAAGATTGGATCTTTTCATTTTTCAAATTATTAAGATTAAAGTATGTTAAGGCAAATTAATTCTTTCTTTTGATATGTTCTACATATGAAATATAACTGTGATATGGTTCCAAAATTTATTCTACTCATAGAAGTTAAGAATGATCATGTTATTGATTCCTATGCTGAGCATGTCTAAATTATTTCTAAGTCCTTAAAGAGGCATATGAAAAGATAATAATGAGATTCACAGTGTCGTCAAAGGTAATATGTCACCCGTTGAAATTGAAACATGGTATTACCATTCATGCATTTCATTTGCATTGTATTCATATGTTACTCTGGACCACTTGTGCTATGCACACTACTATATATTATATTTATGTAAGGGATATGGAAAAAGAGGGAAAGACGTTATATACGCACACCACCTACAACTGGTACAGATTAGCACAAAAGAGCACTAAGAGGCAGAAGGAGTTAGAGAGAAGTTTCTCTCACTAAGGAAAACGCTCTCAACGTTTTCCCTTAGGTGCTCCTTCGGCTTATTCATTTCCCCCCTAAGATTAACCATTGTTTCCCCACGAATTGAAGCTTAATGTTCACAACATGAAAAAAATTAAACGTTACACACGCTCCAGTAATGATTCAGGTGGTTCAGGAAGTTCGACGAAGGCTAGAACCAAGAAAAAGAAGAAGAATGGCGGAAGCCCAACCATAGTAGAAGAAAATCTAATTCCGGCTATTTCAGACCCAACGGTGTTAGTTCATGTCACGCCTGATTTACGTATTCCACTGGAAAATGTAGTAGATAATTCTATGCTGCAAATAATACATGAATGGGGCAAAAATATAGAAATTGAGAGCTTGGATATAAGTGAATTTGAAGGTGGAAAACTTCATGTTCCATCAGCCATCTATCCAGAAGTAATTTCTCCTATTGCTTCTCCTAAAGTGACCACAATAGAAGACCAAGACACTGTCCACAGGCCTTCTGGGGAGAACCCTTCCGAAACTACCGGCAAGCATAGGGAAATTCCGAAAGCCAGTGACACCCCTTATGCTACTAGGGTGATTGATCCTACCACGGGTCGATTTGAGAACAACGGGAACACTACGGAAGAGCATGGCAACCACGACATCACAAATTCCTCCACTTTACCTGGGAATTTACTCAGACAAGCCGGAAAAGCAAAAAAATCAAGGCCAGGAATTGCAATCGATGAAACTATGCGTGTTAGCATACTCGGGTCAAAACCGGGTCTGGGCGTGGGTCAGAGGGTCAAGGCGGGTCAGACGGGTGTCCATGGGCCTAAGAATATTCCCGTTATGCATGAATCAATGACTGTTGGGAGAATTGAAGAGACTCCAATTCCCAAGGAGCCTGTCACGGGCGCCAAGGAATCACACTTTAATGCCGCGGGTACCAAAGAGCCTCCGGGTCAGGGCATGGGTCAAAAGGCTAAGGCGGGGCAGACGGGAGTCCATGGGACTTTGAATATTCCCATTATGGATGGATCAAGGATAGTTGGTAGAAACGAAGAGATTTCCATCCCCAAGGAGCCTAGATACTCCACAAACTTTAATGTCGCGGGAGCCGAGGAGTCGCACTTTAATGTCGCGGGTACCAATGAGCCATCATCAATAGCGAGTCAAGTCACGGGTCAGAATGCTAAGGCGGGTCAGGCGGAAGCCCATGGGTCGATGAATACTCCCGTTATGCAAGGATTAATGACAATTGTGAGAAACAAAGAGACTTCTATCTCCAAGGAGCCTAGGTACTCTACGTACATTAATAACACGGTAGCCAAGGGGACAAACTTCAATGCCGCGGGAACCAAAGAGTCTTCTCACTTAATGGGACAACACCATCTGAATTCTCTAAGTGTCACTAATGAATCCTTTCCTACTCTAGCAAGTTTGCTTAGTGGAATCCATCACAAGAACCTCAACACCCCTTTCGCCTTTACTTCTTCCTTGGGCACGGGTAAAGTTAATAGCAACCCTCCTCTCACATCCAATACCTCTTCAATACTCCCTGAATTTCATAATAACTCACCCCTTCTATCCCCCCTACCATCTATTCTTCCCGAAACTCATGAGAACTTCCCTACCCTTCCAAATGGCACGCGCATCCTCTCTCCGAATGCGGGCCCAAGTTCATTTCCTTCTACCCATTTCCCTCTGTCTACACCTCCTGAAACACCTTCTAATGACTTGCCCACAAATGCATCTACAGAACAACATGAAGCTCCACCCGTTGGTACAACATGCAATACTTTACCCTCGAATCATAGCAAAGGTTCCATCCCTCCTAAGAAGACGTATGCTGGAGTCTTTGCGGGTACTAGGCTTGAAGCAAAAGGGATGAAGTTACAATTCATTGAACAACAAGGGGAAGAAGTAGAAATAGAAGTTGCGGATGAAGTTCCATTCATTGAAACATGGGGCTATTGCCTAATAGGCTGCTTCACGGGCCCTTTCCCGGGAAGAGAGACATTGAATTCTATTGTTAAGGGATGGGGTGTGAAGTGTCGTATTATCCCGTATGGCAAAGGATGGACTGTCTTCAAATTCATGACGGAGGAGGAACGCACTAATGTACTCCATGGTGGCCCTTATATGGTCTTCAGGAAAACCATGATGCTAAAGCCTATTAACAAGGGAGTTCTATTAACTGATGATTTATTCATGGACATTCCAATTTGGGTCACTTTCCATGACATTCCCCTTTCAATCTGGAGTGCAACGGGCCTTAGCAAGATTGCTTCACGTGTAGGAAAACCCCTATACACAGATAAATACACTAAAGAAAGGTCAAAGATGAACTATGCAAGAGTCTTGGTGGAAGTAGATGTTAGCAAAGAACCGGTAATGGAATTTGGTGTCAAACTCCCCGACAACAGAAGGTATACTCAAAGGGTGATCTATGAGAACTACCCGGACTTTTGCTATCATTGTGCGGCTTTTGGACACAATCACTTGAAGTGTAGAAAACTGAGGGAAGATGACAACACTCAAGATGCTCCTAAAAATTGCAATCCAGTAGTACCCCCTAGCAAAGGGGGAGTTTCTACTTGTTTGGATGCCGACAGAGGTACGGGTGGAACCAGTCCTCCTTCCCCTTATCCACCACCTTCTCAACATCCCGCAGATGCTGGAAACTTGATGGACACAGAGGACAGTGAGCACACACTTCCTCCTATTCCCGGAAGTTTGGGAGATGCTACGCAGTCGCGTTCCGCCTAAGCATGGGTCAACATAGCTCATCAATCTTACGGGATTCTCAGGTGGGGTCCTCATGACTCCACCCCCATCCTGGCATTGCGCAACATGATAGGAGGATTAATAAGACAAGGCAGACGGATTCGGAAGTACCATTGAACCCGCAATCTTCTTTGGATGGGGGAACCTACAAGTGTGCTACGGAGAATCCTAACCATGCATCACGGTGCATAAATTTTGTACGCGGGGAACATAGCCTGGCTGAGACACATGCAATGTCCTCCAACAACAAGGAGGAGGGATGGAAGGAAGTAATCTCAAAGAGAAATACGCCGAAAGGCAGTAGAATGGCAAGAACAGCAAAGCGCGGAGGTGCTAACAAAACCTTCTTTGTTTCCTAATGAAAGTACTTTGTTGGAATGTCCGGGGTCTTTGCAGACAAAGGGATAGGGTAGCCACACAAACTCTTGTGTGTAGGCTCACAAAACAGCATGATGTGGCAATGGTTTGTCTATTGGAAACTAAATTCTCTCGAGCAATGATAGAATCTTTTACTACTCAAAGATTCAAAGCTTGGAATTTTTGCTCAAACTTAGAATTCATTGATGGCGGAAGAATGCTATTACTTTGGGATCCCTCCAGAGTTTGTTGTGAAGTGCTTGGAATGGATTCTCAACATATTCATGTCCAGGCTAGATGTAATATAACACAAGTGTCCTTTCTTGCCATATTTGTGTACCCGGTTTATAGCATCCCGGAAAGAAGAAAGCTTTGGCATCACCTTACTCACTTAGGCATTGGCATTGTTAAGCCTTGGATGATTATGGGAGATTTCAACACTTATTTCTACCCACATGATAAGGCGGGGGGTCCTCCTCTCACGCCTTACGCACTTAGGGATCTTGGAGAATTCAGGAATGCTCATGGACTAGAAGACACTCCTTCTTCCGGTTCCTTCTACACTTGGACGAATGGTTCGATATGGTCTAAGCTTGATAGAGTGATGATGAATCAACATTGGAGTGATTTGACCCTAGAATTCACGGCCAATTACTTGCCTATGGAACCTGTCTCGGACCACTGTCCCGTGATAGCTTCGGTTATCGTGATCCTATAATGTTGGGAAACGACCTTTCAAGTTCATGAATATGTGGCTCTCTCACCCTGCCTTCGAGAACATATTGGCTTCATGCTGGAGACAAGACATATTGGGAACTGCTCAATTCGTACTAGCCTCAAAATTGAAAGCCTTGAAACAACCTTTGCGGGAATTGAACATAAGTGATTTTGGAAGCATAGAACAAAGAGCAAATGGAGCAAACATGGAGTTTAAGGAGGCTATCAATGCACATATGGAAGATCCATTTGATGATGAACTAAAAGCCAAGGTTAAGTCCTTAAGAGCTAAAGCAAACACTTTACTTGAAGCCGAGAGGCATTTCATAAGACAAAAGTCGAGGCAGAAACACTTGATTGGAAGTGATAGATGCTCCAAATACTTCCACAGCTTGATCAAGAGGAGTAATGTCAGGAATTCAATCAACTACCTCGTCAAGGCCAATGGTACTATCACAACATCTCCCGGGGAAGTTAGAGAAATGCTTGTGGAGTTTTACAAGGACCTTTTAGGCTCATCCCAACCCTCTACCAACTTTGATCCCGAAGTGTTCAATGCCCGGCTAAGTGAAGAGGATGGATTACATCTCTTGCATTTTATCTCCCCAAAGGAGATTTGGGAAGCACTTTCCGATATAGGCAATGACAAGGCACTGCCCGATGGTTTTTCACGCTTTCTTCAAGAATAGATGGAGAGATGCGGGCAAGATGTAGTAAGAAGTGTTCAAGAGTTCTTCTCATCCGGAGTTCTTTTGAAGCAAGTGAATCATACCATCATTACCCTCCTGCCCAAGACTGATCGGGATCCCAAGGTAAATGATTTTAGGCCTATTGGATTGACTAATGTGGTCTACAAGATCATAACAAAGATTTTAGCTAACCGGATGGCAACAGTTCTTCCTACTCTTGTTGACAAATCTCAAGGGGCTTTTATGAAAGGAAGAAACATGATGGACAATGTATTTGTTGCACAAGAACTTGTGAGAGGTTTTAATAGAGCTAGAGTCTCACCAAGGTGTATGCTTATGGTGGATCTACGGAAAGCATTTGATACGGTCTCTTGGAACTTCCCGAGTCGATCGAGAGGACTAAAATTTCCGGACAGATTTGTAAGATGGATCATGGAATGTGTTAGCTCAACTTCTTTCTCTCTTTCAATCAATGGGGAGCTACATGGTTATTTCAAGGGTAAGAGAGGTCTAAGGCAAGGTGATCCTATGTCTCCTACGCTCTTTATCTTGTGCATTGAATACCTCTCAAGGTTGCTAAAACTTAAGGCTGCGACAAGAGCTTTCTCCTATTATCCTAAGTGTAAGAGATTGGGAATTACTCACATTGCATTCGCGGATGACCTCATGCTTTTTGCCAAAGGAGATGTATCTTCAGTTGGGATTCTTATGGAGTGTCTTGAAGAGTTGGAGGCTGCCTCAGGGTTAACTCTTAACCCATCTAAATCCTCCGTCTACTTAGCGGGAGTGCATGATGCAGTTCGTGACTTGATCTTGTCTAGAGTGGGGTTCGGCGTTGGTGTCTTTCCAGTACGGTACTTGGGGAGCCCTCTGTCCCCAATTTCAGTATCGGTGGATCAGTTTGCTCCATTCACTAGTACAATATCGGATTACATTCAGAAATGGGGGCATCACTTATTCTCTTATGCTGGAAAGTTGGAACTAATCAGAGCGGTTATTCAAGGTGTTGAGAGCTTTTGGTTCCGGGCACTTCCGATTCCCGCCTCAGTCCTCAACAAGGTACGGTCAGCATGCATTCAGTTCTTATGGGGAGGTAAACAACCAAGAGTTGCTTGGGATGTCATTTGTTTGCCTCAATCAGAAGGAGGCTTGGGTCTTATGAACATCAAAGATTGGAACCATGCCTTGCTATCCCGGACCATTTGGCAAACTCACACTGAGGCAGATTCCTTATGGGTCCTATGGATTAATAGCTACTATTTGAGAGGCCTTTCATTTTGGGATTATGAGGTACGTGCTAGGGACTCCCCCTTGTTCAAAAAAATTTGTGGCATCCGCGACAAATTTGTTTCCATCTTTGGTAGCCAAGGTGACGCAATTGCTGGCTTGGAAAAGTGTTGTACCAACGGAAAATTTGATTCTAGCCTCGTGTATGATGTCTTGCGCATTCCGCAAGATAAAAAGCTTTGGATGTCACAAATTTGGAAAGGCTTCATTCCTCCTAAGTTCTCTTTCTTTCACAGTGGCTCAATCAGAAAGCGGTTAGCTACGAAAGACACTCTTTCCTTTCTAAACTTGGAGGATAAGTCTTGCGGGTTATGCAAGCGGGCTAATGAGACAAGGGAGCACCTCTTCTTTACTTGCCCCTACACTCGCATGATTTGGAAGCGCATAAGGGAATGGTTGGGTATTAGAAGAGAAATGACAACTATTGAAAGCTCTCTTAAGTGGATCAAAAAAGACCACCGCGGGACAAGCATCCGAGTCAAATCTATCTTGCTTGCCTTTTGCATAGTGGTTTATGAGATTTGGAGGACAAGAAATACATTGCTCTTTGAAGGCACAAGCTTACCGGCAGAGGAGGTCATTGCGAAAATTAAAACAACAACTTATAGAGTTCTATATGATTTAATCCCCTCTTGTAACGACACATATGAGTGACCGCCCCTCCCCTTCTTCAATTCTTGTCTATTTTACGTTGAGGATTGAGAACCCTCAATGACTGATTGTAGCCAAATGTTCTTTCCGTTACTTGTAATAATATTTGCATTTACCTAAAAAAAAAAAACACTAAGAGGCCAACATTGATATTGAAGCCAGCATGGCTTATATGATATAACCGAAAGCCTGTGTGGCGATTATGATTGGACTGAAAGCCTGTGTAGCGGTCATGGGAAGTAGGATTCCGATACTACCAAAAGCATGTGTGGCGGTTATCGGAAAGTATGATTGCATATAACCGAAAGCCCGTGTGGCGGTTATGGGAAATAGATAGTATACCGCATTTGCATTTGCATCATGCATGACATTTATATATATTATGCCCACATAGGCTGTTATGAAAAGAAAGACGCTTGTGTGGCCATCGGTATACTGCATTGGTATTGCATAACATTTAGACATATGTGCTAGGGCCCTCAGAGGTATGTACTGTTGATCAGTGTTTCTGTTTCATATTATGATATATCTTGGCTATGTTATTTCTTATGCTTGAAATACTCAGTACATCAGTCGTACTAACGTTCCTTTTTCTGGAGACACTGCGTTTCATGCCCGCAGGTTCACACAGGCAGGACGACGGTCCACGTGAATAAGTTGCAGATTTCAACAGACTTTTGGGAACACTCCTCTCTTTCCGGAGTATCGGTGTAACTTTGGTATGTTACATTTTGTGTGTCTATATGGGTATGTGATCGGTGTATTTTATATACACTTTTTGAGTCGTTTTTAGTTAGTCTTTTGTCTCTTTTTGTACAAATACGTGTCGTCTTAGGATATATTTTCTTTCTTTTGAGTCAAATTGGTTAAAATGGCTCTTTGGCGGAAAATGAGCGAAAAGAGGGCAAAGACGGAGGTTCCAGAGCTTAAAATGCAAGAAAGTGGCGAACTGTGCAGAGAGACACCGCCAGCATGAGCCTCCACCAACAGTCCAGCGCCGGCCCCAATATCCGTAGGTCTCGAAGTTCCAGTACGCGCCTTCCGCATGCCAGAAGCGCAGAGCCGCGCGCCATCATCGAGAGTTTCAGAACTTCCGGCCACGCGCCTAATAGCGTGGGCCGGCGCCGACGCGAAAAATCGTGTCTTTGACGATTTTATGGGCGAACTGAAGGAAAACCCTAAGGGCGGTTTTGAAGCTATAAAACGAGAACCCTAGGCAGTTTTTAAGGGTTCCCTTTCTTGCACAAACACAACACATCTTGGAGTTCAAGATTGGAGACCATTCTATTGTAATTTTCTTTCTTTCCTTTACTTTACTTTTAGTTTATGTTGGATATTGAATTAGTTCTTGTCATGTCAATGGCTAGGAACTAATTCTAATATAGGGCTTTCCTTGTCAATTCACATGAACCTTATTTTATAAGTTAATGCATGTTTATGGTTGTTCTTCTTATTGTTGAGAATTATTCCAATAGTTGTTTTGAATGCTTGGTAATTACTTGATCATTAATTATCATTATTTATATGATTTCTAATCAAACTTCGAAAGGAGGAGGTTGTGACTATGCTGTAGTTGGGTAATCATATGTCGTATTGGGGATGAAAATACCTCAATTACTTGTGTAGCGTTAACGGAGGTTTAAATACCTAGATTACTTGCGTAAACGTTAACAGGGTTTTTGTTCTTAATCCTCCTATAGAGTCATCCTTATCACCGAAAGGTAGAAAGGAGCGCTACTGGGGTTGAGTGTTTATATAGCCTTAACGGGAGTATAAAACGGATTAGTAAACCTGCTAGCTCCAAAAGAAGAAGAACCATAATTTATTGCATTAATGAGTAATATAAGCGGATAGTTGAGGCGACTTGGAAGCCCTATTTCCATCACTACTGAAGTAAACACATAGTTAATTAGTTTTTATAATTATTAGTTATAATCAACAACTCAAATATCGGTTACCAAATAGATAACAAAGGATAGAGAATTGATACTTGAGCACTAATCCCTGAGGACGATAACTCGGTCTTCAAGACTATATTACTTGAGTCGACAACGTGCACTTGCGTTAAAGTGTGTGCATTAAATCGCGCGTCAGTATGGCGAGACCTTGTCCCGACCTGTTGATGTTGTACACTCTTTAGAGGCTTGCAGATATGTGTCATGTGTATAGTAGTTTCATATGGCCCTGTCGGCCATGACATGAGTATGTATATATGTATAAGTCCAGTTTTTGGTTAAAAGCTTTCATAACCTTTTCGGCTTAGTCCGTGCTTATTTATGGTTAGGTGTTGATTGCGTGATTAGCGGTACCCGGCGGGTGGGATCCGGGTTCCCGTCGAGGCCCTCCGATTTGGGTCGTGACAAACTTGGTATCAAAGCATGTCTGTCCTAGGAAGTTTACAAGTCGTGCCTAGTAGAGTCTTGTGTATGGGTATGTTGTGCACCATACTTATACGCAGGAGGCTTCATGACATTTAGGGATGGATTCCATTATTTTATTTCATAAATCGTGCATTAGAACTGAGTTATAAGTATTTTACCTCTAATTCATTTCGTATTTATAATTCCAGCGATGCCTATAGCAAAGAAGAAATTCAAGAGTATGAGAACATTGGATACGGGTGTGGGTGAAGGTACTAGCCGACTGCCACCTGCTAACTAGGGACAGAGTGAGACCCTCGGTACGACTCATTCGTACGATGCTCCTTGTCTGCCGCCATCAGAAGAGTGTAGTGGAGGTGCAGTACCCCCAGTACCTCCATTTGATACTCCAACTGTAGACCTTGAGATGCGAAGTGCGGTCCAGTTATTGACACAATTGGTAGCCGTTCAAGCCCAACGACAGGTTTCTAGTCCTTCAGACAGAGCCTCTAGTGCAAGAGCTTGGGATTTCATTAATCTAGACCCTCCGGTATTTACGGGATCAGACTTGCACGCAGACTCACAAAATTTTCTAGATCAGGTACATCTTACTCTGCGGGGTGATGAATGCTATCGATACCGAGGCGGTAAAATTTACTTCTTATAGACTGCGGGATGTCGTAGTAACCTGGTATAAAACATGGGAGCAGTCCAGGGGACCTTGTGCTACCCTAGCAGGATGGGGGAGAGTTTTCAGAGGCTTTCTTACGACATTTTCTGCCAGTCAAGCTTGAATGGGCCAAGCAGGACAAATTCCTCCGTCTTGAGCAGGGCAGCATGAGCGTCCAAGAATATAGCTTGTTATTTAACTCATTATCTCGATATGCTTCCACAATTGTAGTAGAAATGAGTGACTGGGTATACATGTTCATTATTGGCTTGGGGCCACACTTGATTAATGAGTGTACTACAACTTTTTTGAGTCCGGATATGGGTATTGCTCGCATCCAGCCTTATGCACTGAACCTAGAGGATCGCAAAAAGCAACAACGAGTTGATCGAGAACGTGATGGGGGCCAACATAAGAGAGCCCGATCCGTCGGTAATGGGAGAGATTTCAGAGGTGGGCCCAGGACACAGTTGTATGGGCGATCGACTTACCAACAGCCAGCGCATCATTGCCATTTTCAGGATCGAGGGCTAATCGGTACATCTCGGGCCTGTGTCGTGGTTCACCAAATGATATGATCTTAATTTGTAGGAATTCTACGCAGATGGCGATCGTTGGCTCGATGCAGGCGATGTGGTAAGACCCACATAGGACCATCCCAACCAGGATCAAATGTATGTTATTCTTGTGGAGAACCTAGTCATTTTGTGTGAGACTGTCCTACAGGGGGAAATGGTGTTAGAGCTCAGCCTGTCGGATCTGTGGTAGCTTCATCGCGATCAGTATGCCCGTCAGGGCAAGGTCATCAGACATTAGCCGATCGAGGGAGAGGTAAGAGCTAGAACCGCACATATGCGTTGATGGGGCGACCTGATCAGGAGTCCTCACCTGACGTTATTACAGGTATATTATTAGTCTTTTCATGCAATGTGTATGCACTATTAGTTCCAGGCTTAAATTTATCATTTATTACTCCTTTCGTTTCTTGTAAATTTGGCATGGATCCTGAGTCAATTTAGGATCCATTTGTGGTATCTACACCGGGTGAATCCAGAGTCGCTAGACGTCCATCTGAATCAAAGATTAGCTTGGTCATCGCACCGCGCACTTAGTGGAATTAGAAATAGTTGACTTCGATATTATTATGGGGATGGATTGGCTAGCGTCATGCTACGCTAATGTGGATTGCCAAACTAAGATTGTTAGATTCCAGTTCCCAGGCGAGCTAGTCTTGGAATGGAAGGGTAATACGTCAACACCAAAAGGTAGGTTTATTTCTGTTACGCCCCGTAATTCCAAAAGAATGGGATGAGAACGTATGAAAGGGAATAAGATTTGAATTTTGAAAGATAAGTTGACATAATGTTTTTAGACAGATTTTTAGTCAACTTTGAAGAGGTATATCTCCTAATATATTAGGTGTTTTTAGGTGTTTCGAAAGCCTAGTATGAATGTCATTGAGTCTAGTTTCCAACTCAACAAGCCGCTCGTCGATTGGACATCGGAGTAGAAAGTTATGGACGTTACAAGATCAGCTGGCAGAAGAGAAGGAAAAATGTTTCAGTCAGGCGCCACGGCGTCGGCTGCAGGGCCGCGGCGCCGTAAGTCCTGAACCTTTCTGAAGTTGCAGTGCCACGGCGCCAGCTGCAGGGCCGCGGCACCGAGGCGTGAATTTTTGCGAAAAAGGGGTTAAATGAGAAGATATTTGTGTAGAGGACCTATGGGAGGGCGACAAGTGTCCCTCCCAACTTGTATAATAAGATATAGGCTATATATGACCAAGTCTTGCAAGATTAAAGTCATTTGCAAGACTTCATCCATAGAAATTTTCCTTCTCTTTCTCTAAAAGTTTATGAAACCCTAAGCCTTCATGGAATTATTGGAAGGGCGGAAAGAAGATGATATTTTGAAAAACTTGTAGAGAGTTCGTGTGGAGGATTCTACCGTGAAGAAGTGTTGCGGAAAGAGGGCTAAAGTGGGAGAGATTGTTGGACTGTCTTGGGCGAAATCCCAAGGTAAATTCATTCTCCTTCTTGAAATAAATATTGTCATGTGTTGTAGAAATTGGAGAAGGGTGTTGTGATGAGTAAAATGGATATAAGAATTGAATGTTGTCATGCCATAAATGAAAGTATAAAGGGCAGTTTTCGAGCCTTTAGTTTGTTGGATTTATATGGTCGTTGTCTTCACTTTTATGTGGGGTTTATTGAAGTGATTTTAGTAGTTGATAATTGATCATGTGAATTATGCATTGAATATTGATAAGTGTTATAGAATATTGGGAGCCTAAATCCGAGCATGAGCTTATTAGCCATTGAAAGTACAATACAAATTGGTCGATAGTTATAATCGTCGCATGTTATCTAAAGAAAGGATTTATAGTTGTTGTAATTGTTATTATGTATATAACATGTTGGAATAACAACTTGGATTAAAAATGAATTGGAAAAGACTTTACATTGTGGTTGCATTGTAGCCGATAATAGCATTGAAATGTTGGACTATTTGGATATCAATTGTGGGGCAGAATTTTACACGTCCTGTGCGGCGTGTAATCCCCTTTGATTTGGTTGATGTGTTGAGCCTTAGATGTGGCATTTGGTTATTGATTTCGGGCCTTGAAAAAGGTGGACAAGTATGTATAAACAAAGGAAATGTTGTCCAATTTTCCATAGAATTAAGTGACTTTACACTTGGGATATTCTACGTTTGAAGTTAGAAGTTAATAGACGTATTGTGGTCATTTTAGGTTGACATACGACGTACGACATATTGGACTTAGCAAGTGGATTGAACTGAAGAGGTATGTGGGAACTTTCTTATCTCTTGAGCATGAGTAGTTATAAATGTATAGTACGGTAGACGTACGAGATTTAAATGAAGTCAGTTCATTTGATATCCTTGACTTGTTTTAAGAATGTCTAAGTTGGTTGAGTTAGAGAATTAACTCACTTGTTTTTTAAAGAAAGGTTAAAAGAATGGTTTATTCTAATAAGGTAAACAAAGATTTCTTGACTTGAAAAAGTATAGAATACTTGATTTGGAAAGTATTGATTCTTGAACTATTCTAAAGATAAGAGACTTGATTTCTAAGTTAAGAAACTTGATTTCTAAGTTAAGAAACTTGATTTCTAAAGTTAAGAGACTTGAAGTATTTTGAAAGTCGTGTATCTTGATTTGAGAGTATAAGTCTCTTGGTTATAAAAAAAGAATGAATTTGTTTAAGACATAAAGAGTTATAACGGCTTTATGAGAAGTTAGTTATGGCGTCTTTATGAAAGGTTAAAGATGTCTTAGTTTCTAAAGCATAAAGTTAAGTGAACATGTCTTGATACTACGAGTGTTAGTGTCTTGAGACTTTTTGTGGTAAGGAGGTTTTTCTGATTTACTTATGTTGGTTATGATGGCCGGTTGTGTTTGTATTATATCACTTAAACCCCTGGTCATGTTACGTTGTTCATACTATGCGGACTGTAGGGGTGGTAGTCCAGGAAATACCGCGGGTTTGCTACCCCCGATGCGAGGAATACCTCATGCGGGTCTACATGACCTATGCGGACTGTAGGGGTGGTAGTCCAGGAATTACCGCGGGTTAGCTTCTCCCGATGCGAGGAATACCTCATGCGGGTCCACGCGACCTATGCGAACTGAAGGGGGGGGGGGTAGTCCAGGATTAGGATTTGCACAATGATACTAAGGGCGAATGGCCCTAGTTTGATCATTGGTTGTCTATTCAGAACCGGCCAGGTTACACCTATTTGCTCTCATATATACTATGACACTGTGTACTGTTAATTGGTTTTTCATACATGTCTGTGGATTTGTTTGGACTATTGTGATTTCATTACGCATTTCTGCCACATACTTGGTACTGTTATCGACCTCTTCGGGCTGCGTTCATGCCGCAGGTAGAGTTATACAGATTGCTGATCCTTACTCTTAGGATCACTGTTCAGCTGTTAAGAAGCTCCATTACTCCGGAGACTTATCTTTGGTTCAGATCTCTGGTATTGTCGGTTGTTGTACATTCAGGGGTATGGCGGGGCCCTGTCCCGTCACAGTTGTTATTCTTAGAGGTCTGTAGTCATATCTTGTGGATTGGGTTGTAAGAACAAATATGTAACTGTTTTATTTTTGGGTTATGTATATTTCACGGAAGGTGACCTTATCGGCTAGCTTGTTGATACTTTTACTGTCTTAAGTGTTTTATGAGTTTATGTATGTTCCGCTGTTATTCTCTGATGTATACCGTAGCGGTGCCAGTAGGGAACGGCCGCGCCCGGGGTCGGGTCGTGACAAAAGTTGTATCAGAGCAGTTAGTCCTCGGAAAGTGTCTACAGACCGTGTCTAGTAGAGTCTTGGTTATCGATGTGTTGTGCACCACATCTATAACCAGGAGGCTGCAGGACATTTAGGATTGGTTTCCATTCTTCTCACTCTAAGATCGTGTGATAGAGTTGTGTAGTTAGGGTCGTTTCTCCCTAATGAGTTATGTTGATTACAGCTATGAGAAAGGCAGCAGCGACCCAGGAAGGATTATGTGGATTGCGTATCCAGGTTGGTAATAATTATAGTATAGTTGGTATTATGACATACAACTATACAGAGTTATGTATGAGGGTCAGACGCGTGTTGCCTAGAATGATTATAGATTACCAAGAATTGATAAGGACTAATCAGATACCGGGAAGGTATGAAACAGTTTAATGAATTCTCATCAAGGTTTTACGTACTAATTTGAGATAATTAGGTGATGATGAGCTGTCTGAGAAGGTAATGGACCCTTAAGAAGTTATTATTAAGGGATTTAATGGAAGATTATGTTAATAGATTAAGCTACGTAGTATACTTAAGAGAATTGTACGGATGAGATCCGTATGGAGTAAGTATGGTTGTTATGATTATGACAACACGATTAAGAGTTTATGAGAAGTTGTTTTACCCGTTTACGAGGGAACTGATAAGGTAGGCTTGGAGCATGAAAAATGCGAGCCTAAGAACATTGATAACCGCTGAGACCTTAGGTATATAAGGCCTTCTCGGCAATAAGATTTAATTCAGACTTATGGTAAGAGTTATGTCACGACCCGACCCCGGGCCGCGACTGGTGCTCTACCTGGGCACCCTTCTAATCATACAACATAATAAACTGCGGAAGATAAATAACACTTTTTTTTTTAAAACCAAGGCCAAGCCGATAAGGCTGCCATAACATAAAAATTACCCGAAAGGGTCTACACTGTTTAACAATGTAAAAACAACTCTAGCCACCCAAATTTACGATGAATACATGCACCTCTAAGATTTGAACAAATACTATGACGGGACAAGGCCCCGCCGCACTCGAATATACATAGCCATGACAACTCCGAACATCGAGTCATCTCAAAATGTGAACCAGATCCTAAGCTCATGGATCCACAATCGCAGTACCTAAACTCGCGACATGAACGCACTCCGGGCGGGGCCGCATAACAAAAATTTAATATGGAATGGAAAATAAGGTACAGTAAACAAATCATAACTGTACAAAAGAATGACAGGGGCAAGTATAAAAAAAAAAGGTAAATACCAGATCCTACCGTGTCATTACCATCTCGTGAACTCAATCGTACCTTATTATCTTTTCCCATTTTTCAATAAAAGTTATAGTCACTTTCTTACGTACATACTTAGGAAAATCATCAAGTTCATTACTATATAACTTACTTACCTTACATAACATAATCCGGCCCTTTATGGAGGGACGCCTATACTGCCCGGCCCAATCTGGGATGCGATAAAGTCTCATAGGTCTGCCCATAAAGGTATATTGCCCGGCCCATTCCTGGAACGCGATAAAGTCATATAGTCTGCCCATAAAGGTATACTGCCCGACCCATTCCTGGGACGCGGTAATGTCATATAGTCTGCCCATAAAGGTATACTGCCCGCCCATTCTCGACGCGTAATGTCATATAGTCCGCCCATAAGGTATATTGCCCGCCCATTCTCGACGCCAGAAAGTCATATAGTCTAGTCCGCCCATAAAGGTATATCGCCCGCCCATTCTCGACGCGTAATGTCATATAGTCGCCATAAGGTATAACGCCCGCCCATTCTCGACGCGGTAATGTCATATAGTCCGCCATAAAGGTATATCGCCTACCATTCTGACGCGATAATGTCATATAGTCCGCCCATAAAGGTATATTGCCGGCCCATTCTCGACGTGGTAATGTCATATAGTCTGCCCATAAAGGTATACCGCCGCCATTCTCGACGCGATAATGTCATATAGTCCGCCCATAAAGGTATACCGCCCGCCCATTCTCGACGCGGTAATGTCATATAGTCTGCCCATAAAGGTATGCTGCCCGGCCCATTCCTGGGAGGCGGTAATGTCATATAGTCTGCCAATAAAGGTATACTACCCGCCATTCTCGACGCCAGTAATGTCATATAGTCTGCCCATAAAGGTATACCGCCCGATTCTCGACGCGATAATGTCATATAGTCCGCCCATAAAGGTATCGCCCGCCCATTCCCGACGCGGTAATGTCATATAGTCTGCCCATAAAGGTATACTGCCCGGCCCATTCCTGGGACGCGGTAATGTCATATAGTCTGGGAATTTAACCCAACGTACTACGTATCTCCACTCCTTTTAAAAATGACTCTTTTTCAAATAAAACTTCCAAGATACTTGTCACAATACCTTTTTGAAATACATTTACCGGCTTCTAAATCACGTGACTTCTTTCTTAAAAACCTTTAAAACAATTTGCCCTTCTTTATTTCAAGTCATTCTTTGTTTATATTACTAGAGAAAACCATTCTCTTAATCTTCCATAAAGTTATTATAACCAACTTCCCATAAAGCCGTTATACTAACTTTATGCCTTTGACTAATTCATTCTTTTTATAATCAGAAGACTTATACTTTCAAATCAAGTTACGTAACTTTTAAAATACTTCAAGTCTCTTAACCTTAGAAATCAAGTTTCTTAACTTAGAATTTAAAATCTCTTATCTTTAGAATATCAAGAAATCCATGCTTTCCAAATCACGTATTCTATACATTTAAATCAAGTCATTTCTTCCTTTAGAAATCAAGTCCCATAACTTGAAAAATAAAGTTTCTTAACCTTTTAAGGATTCAAGGTTTAAAGTCTTAAAAAAAAACTTCATACGTAAACTCTTTTAAATTAAGTAACATATGCCTTAAGTGTGTGAGTAGATTATACTTGTTTATAACGATCTTATTAAAACAGCCATGATCTAGAAAATGTAATACAATTTTGTCTTATCTTAGCTTCTATGCAGATGGAGAATTCTACTCATTTTAATATTATCAATTGTCATTACATTTTCCTTTATTAACGCTGCAATGGCTTGTTCGATACTTATTCTCATTCGTGCCGTAAAATAGCCAAGTCAACTTGGCTCCAAAATACCTCCTAACGACTCTTACCAACATCCCCCATAAGACTCGGTAAGGACTTAGGATAACTTAGACATAACCTTTACATAGAGTAAATCACAAACATACCTCTTAACTTCTAAGAGTAGAAGGAAACATGAAATAATACCACATGTATATTCCATACATAGAATCATGCCAAAGGAAAAAAGAGGTTCACATACCTCGCGACGATTATCGACAAATAGCAAAATGCTCCATAGTACCTCAACCTTGATAGCTATTCCATCCTTCAAGTAGAATACGCTATACTTAGTACTTCAACCTATAATGACCATAATACGTCCATTAAACCTCTAGCTTCAAACGTAGAATATTCTAAGTGCAAAGTCACTAAATTCTACGGAAAATCGGACAGCACTTCCTTTGTTTCTACATACTTTGCCACCTTTTTCAAGGCCGAATTCAATAACCAAACACGCCACATTTAAGGCTCAATACAACAACCAAATCAAAGGGGATTACACGCCTTACAATACGTGTAAAATTCTGCCCCACAATTAATACCAACTAAGTCCTTAATCAAGGCCATTCTCGGCTAACTTATTCAATAACACAAAGTCCTTTCCAATTCTTTTTCAATCCAACTTCTTAGGTCTAACATGTTATATAGTCATAAACAACTTAGCAATTATAACCACCTTAATCAATTCTTTAGATAACATGCGACGACTAAACTAGTAACTAAATTGAATTACAAACTTAAAGGCTAAATCATGCAACTTTCGGATTCCATCTAAATATTCCATAACACATATCATTCTTCATAATATAATCCACATGATCATTTCTAACTACTACAACATGAAATCTTGAATTATAATAGCAAGACGGAGATTATTACCTCCTTAAGCTCAAAATGATCCAAAACCCTAAGTCGATCCTTAGCAACTCCAACTCCTTTTCTTGACGTTCCAATCCGCTATTTGCAACCCTTAGAAGCTTGTGAAAAACTCCTCTTCTATTTCCAACTTCAAAGTTAAAGAACACCTTGGGTTTCCGTCTTGCGACTAACGTAAAAATGCGGTTTTTCCGAAATCTTTCTATTGAGATATCCTTACAATACCCTTAGGGACCTTGGGTTAAAGTCTTGTGAATTATGATCCACATTTACAAATTTTTTTGTGTGGAAAATGCTCAAAACCGAGAGCACACTACTATGAACAAGAAAGTTGTGAAATTTTCTAAGTGTTGGAAGACTTGTCTTGCTACTAGTGTGCTTATATAATACATTGGAGGGTCTAGATTATAACACTTGTAAAGTTTGGAGGGAAGAGATCAAGCCAAGTGGCCCTTGGACTTAGTCAACAATATCAAGCTCTTAATTAGCAAGACTTTGTCATCTATACATTGGTCAAATGACCATTTTACCCTTGCTTCAATTTCGTCCAAGACCAATGTGGGGTGCCACGTGTCGCCTCCCATTCGTCCATAAAATTCTCAGAACCCTCGTGGGTCCCACAAAACGTAAAATTTCTGTGGCCCCACGTGACCAATTCCGTAAAAATAAATTTCCATAACGATAATAAGTTCCATACTCTTCAATTAATGCATTTTGAGAATCTAATTCTCACCAACTAACATTCCTCTTTTCCGACGTTCGGAAGATTTTTCCGTCGGAAAAACAATTCTTCCTTTCGTACCCTTTTCAAGTCTTGTGTTCCTTACGTACATTCTCTTATACATGTCCTGGACTTACGGGGTGTAACAAGTTAAGTACGATGGTGGGTCAGGTTGAGAACCTATTACGGGTCGCCCCATAACCTAAAATGGATTGGGATCAGTTGGTAGTAGTCCCGCTACGTGACAGGGTCACGAGGATGCCAGACCCAAGCCTAGTTAAATTGTTTTACAGGTTCGTGGACGCATTCCACCGGAACCAGGTCGTGAGAGCCAGAAATGTCCTTATATGGTTTAATATAGTGACTCTAGAGATTGGAGGCCAGACTCAGTATGGAAGTTATGTACATATGCTGGAATAAGTTTGGGAGTATGGAAAGAGTACGACCAGTAAGAAAGATAGCAACCAAGTGTAGAGGAATAGATCCTGAATCCATAAGAACCTTTCGAGGTAGCTACACCCGTGAGTGTTTGGGTGGTAGCTGGGCGGGTATATAAGAATTGCTCGGTGATGATATAGTCGTCAGACCCTAGCAGATCTAGTAGAGCTGGATGCGACAGACTTTAAGGTCATTAGGAGTATGTACTAGTTGGCTTCGTGTATGTCAAGGTTGACTGTAGAGAGTGGTTGGTTCGATTCTAGTTTTCCGGCGGGCTGTTTATCGAGTGTAAAGGAAGGGAAGTGACTGTAACAAGTGAATTATCCTTCCTTCTTTGACATCATTGATTGAAAATTCTATGTGACTTGATTTTGGTAAGTCTGTGTGACTTGTTCAAAAAAATTCGATGTAAAAAGCATGAAATAGTTTAATTTGAAGAAGTTAGAAATGGAAATGAAAGCGTACGGTCATTGAAAAAGTTCATGTTAAGTGCCCTTGGAGATACTTGAAGTTGGTTTAATGTGGAAGTCAGGGCCACGACATTCAGAATAATTTCAGGAAAAATGCGCAAGGCAAGAATAAGATAAGTATGAGTGCTGCCTGTGGAAAACAGATGACATCGCTGGTAGGTCTTAAAAATCTATACGATTATAAAGTGACACTTGATGATTAAGATGGGGAAGGGAGATAAGCTCTCTCCCCCACGTAAAAGGATAGTTTTACGTACTATGGGGTTATGTGTACCCAGGTTATTAGACGATGGTTGTGAGACAGGTAATATCTCCAGTGTCGTCATGCCATAAGTTACAGTTTTAGATAACCGTGGAAAAAGTATTGTGTTAGGGTAATTGAGAACGACATTAGGAAATGGTCGAGGATGTGTCTTAAGGATATAAATGCTAGTAATAAGCTTAAATGGAAATGTGTGACCCAGGAGCAAGGTAGAAATACTTTGGGTTAGAAATTAGTATGATGAAGGGTTATGACAAGAATAATAAGGAGAATGCAATTACAATTATGAAGGTTTCCCAAGGTATAGTTACTCAGACTAGTGTAAAGACCCTTAAAATGATGGGCAGTTAGGAACACCCCGGCGAAAGGTGGCAAAAATCTGTACTGACGAGAAGGATAGTAGGAAAAATACGGGGAAGTAAGAGACCCCAGGGAAACTTGAAATGAAAAATAAAGGTAAGACGAGTAGACACTCGAATGATAATAAATCTTGGCAAGCCATTGAATTATGTAATACCATGATTTGAGGTTGAACACCTGACTATAAGCTCTATGAGCTGGGAGAAAATAATAGGATTACTACTTGACGAGATCAAGGAAATCTTCCCCTAAATTGTGATTGACAGGAAGTCTTAGCCATGAGTCAAGCAAAGGAATCGAATTTAAGTATAGTGACCAAGTTTGGTTGCAACAGAGAAATGGAAACATGAATCATAATTGAGATTATATCCCCGAATATTTCGGAAGTATGAGACAGGCTTCCAGTTATTTGAAAGTAAGTTGACTACGACTATAGTTCTAACCCCTCTTGAGGCCTGAAGGACTAGAGGGTTAGGTTATTATGGTAACACTTTGAGTGTTTGGCTGGGTTGCGTGCGGATGCAACACGATAGGGTAACAACCTACATCTCCCGGCAACTACGAGAGTATGATTGTAGGGCTCAGGTTCGAGGTTGCTGAGTTTTCCCTCGTTGAGGAGGTGAAGAGGCGACAGTATAATGATCCAGTTCTAGTACGGAATTGAGATACGGCTCTCTGAGAGGAGAAAAGCCTATTTGGGTAGCACCGGATGGGGTGCTGTGATATGAGGATAGATTGTGTGTGTCCGATGTTGTAGGTCTTGTCAGCAGGTTTTAGGGGAGGCACACGGTGCTCAATACTCTATTTGTTCGAAGTCGACTAAGATATATCATGACTTCAGATGTATGTAAGATGGCCTGAAGAGGGACGTAGCAGAGTTGTTGCTCAGTGTCCAATTAGTAGCAGGTCAAGGTTGAGCACCAGAAGCCCAGTGGGCTATTACAGGCGATTGAGATCCCGACTTAGAAATAGGAGGTGATTAATATAGATCTTGTTACCGGGTTGCATCGTACTCAGAGGAAGTGCGACTCCTTATGGGTTATGGTAGACAGGCTGACGACATCAACCTAATTTTCTTTCGGTCAGGACCACTTACTCGGCTGAGGTTTATTCTAGATTATATAGCAGGAAGATTATGAGACTGCACGGGGTTCCTACATTTATGATGTCGCATGATGAGCTCGATTCGGCTAACTTCTGAGGTCTTTCCGAGAAGGGCTAGGGACACAGTGAGTCTCGATCGCGCTTCATCCTCGACCGACGACAGCAGAGCGCATCATCCGCATACACGAGGATATGTTGCGGATCGTATATTGATTTCGTGGGTAGCCGAGGATCATTTGCCTCTTGTAGAGTTTGCTTATAACAACAGCTACCATTCTAGCATTCTGATGGCGCCTTATGAGGCTTTGTATGGGCGGAATTGTAGGTCGCCGATTGGTTGGTTCGACGTGGGCGAGGTTCAGTTAGTTGGCCCAGACTTGATTCAACAGGTTGTGGATAAGGTGAAGCTTATCCAGGAGAGACTATTAGCAGCTCAGAGTCGGCAGAAATCTTATGCAGATAATCGACGTCGACACTTAGAGTTTCGGATTGTCAATGGAATCTTCTTAAAGGCATCACCCATGAAGGGTGTGAGGAGGCTTGGGAAGAAAGAGGAACTAAGCCCAAGGTACATTGGGCCTTATCATATTTTCCGTAGAGTAGGCAAGGTTGCCTATGAGTTAGATAGGCGTCCGCTTGGGAGGCATGTACATCCGATCTTCCATGTTGTTATGTTATGAGAGTGCATCAGAGATCCATCCAGAGTTTCCCGGTTAGTAATGTCCAAGTGACAGTGGGGTTATCGTTGGGGAGAGTCCTATAGCGATACTTGATCGCCAGGGCAGGCGACTACGGACTAAGGACGTGGCTTCCGTCAAAGTCTTGCGGCGGAATGATATTGAAAGGGAAGATGATTTGGGGAGCCGAGGAAGACATGAGGAAGAGTACCCTCACTTATTCCCTACACCTTCAGGTAATTCATTCCCATTACTTGTCAGTTTTAATTTAAGTATTTGTTTAAAGGTTGTTATGTGGCCAAGTTGTGGCATAATTGGTATGTAGGGGTTGTAAAAGGAAACTATGGCACTACATGTTAGATTGACTCCGAAAGAACATTCGGGGACGAATGTTTCTAAGGGGGGAAGAATGTTACGCCCCGTAATACCAAGAGAATGGGATGAGAACGTATGAAAGGGAATAAGATTTGAATTTGGAAAGATAAGTTGACAGAATGTTTTTAGACAGATTTTTAGTCAACTTTGGAGAGGTATATCTCCTAGCATATTAGGAGTTTTTAGGTGTTTTAAAAGCCTAGTATGAATGTCATTGAGTCTAGTTTCCAACGCAACAAGCCGCTCGTCGGTTGGACATCAGAGTAGAAAGTTATGGACGTTACAAGATCAGCTGGCAGAAGAGAAGGAAAAATGTTTCAGTCAGGCACCACAGCGCTACGGCGCCGGCTGCAGGGCCGCGGCGCCGGACGGGAATTTTTGCGGAAAAGGGGTTAAATGAGAAGATATTTGTGTAGAGGACCTATGAGAGGGCGACAAGTGTCCCTCCCAACTTGTATAACAAGATAGAGGCTATATATGACCAAGTCTTGCAAGATTAAAGTCATTTGCAAGACTTCATCCATAGAAATTTTCCTTCTCTTTCTCTAAAAGTTTATGAAATCCTAAGCCTTCATGGAATTATTGGAAGGGCGGAAAGAAGATGATATGTTGAAAAACTTGTAGAGAGTTCGTGTGGAGGATTCTAACGTGAAGAAGTGTTGCGGAAAGAGGGCTAAAGTGGGCGAGGTTTTTGGACTGTCTTGGGCGAAATCCCAAGGTAAATTCATTCTCCTTCTTGAAATAAATATTGTCATGTGTTGTATAAATTGGAGAAGGGTGTTGTGATGAGTAAAATGGATATGAGAATTGAATGTTGTCATGCCATAAATCAAAGTATAAAGGGCAGTTTTCGAGCCTCTAGTTTGTTGGATTTATATGGTCGTTGTCTTCACTTTTATTTGGGGTTTATTGAAGTAATTTTAGTAGTTGATAATTGATCATGTGAATTATGCATTGAAGATTGATAAGTGTTATAGAATATTGGGAGCCTAAATCCGAGCATGAGTTTATTAGCCATTGAAAGTACAATACAAATTGGTCGATAGTTATAATCGTCGCATGTTATCTAAAGAAATGATTTATAGTTGTTGTAATTGTTATTATGTATATAACATGTTGGAATAACAACTTGGATTAAAAAGCAATTGGAAAAGACTTTACATTGTGGTTGCATTGTAGCCGATAATAGCATTGAAATGTTGGACTATTTGGATATCGATTGTGGGGCAGAATTTTACACGTCCTGTGCGGCGTGTAATCCCCTTTGATTTGGTTAATGTGTTGAGCCTTAGATGTGGCATTTGGTTATTGATTTCGGGCCTTGAAAAAGGTGGACAAGTATGTAGAAACAAAGGAAGTGCTGTCCAATTTTCCGTAGAATTAAGTGACTTTACACTTGGGATATTATACGTTTGAAGTTAGAAGTTAAAAGACTTATTGTGGTCATTTTAGGTTGACATACGACGTACGGCATATTGGACTTAGCAAGTGGATTGAACCGAAGAGGTATTATTACACCCCGTAAATTCAAGAGAATAAGATAAGAACGTACGAAAGGAAGTAAGGTTTGAATTTGGAAAGATAAGTTAGCAAAAACTGTTGTAGGCAGATTTTCAGTCAACTTTGGAGCGGCATATCTCCTAGTTTATTAAAAGTTTTTAGGTGTTTCAAAATCATAGTATGAAGCTCGTTGAGTCTAGTGTCCAACGCAACAAGCCGCTCGTCGATTGGACATCGGAGTAGAAAGTTGTGGGCGTTACAAGATCAGCTGGCAGAAGAGAGGGAAAAATGTTTCAGTCAGGCGCCATAGCGCCACGGCGCCGGCAGTAGGGCCGCGACGCCATAAGTTCTGAACCCCTCTGAAATTGCAGCGCCGCGGCGCCGGCTGCAAGGCCGCGGCGCCAAGGCGGGATTTTTAGCGAAAATTGGGGAAAAATCAGAAGATATTTTGGTAAAAGGCCTATGGGAGGGTGACAAGTGTTACACCCCGTAAGTCCAGGACATGTATAAGAGAATGTACGTAAGGAATCAAGACTTGAAAATTGGTACGAAAGGAAGAATTGTTTTTCCGACAGAAAATCTTCGGGACGTCGGAAAGGAAAAATGTTCGTTGTTGAGAATTGGATTCTCAAAATGCATTATTTGAAGAGTATGGAACCTATTAACATTATGGAAATTTATTTTTACGGATTTGGTCACGTGGGGCCCACCCGAGGAATTTTACGTTTTGTGGGGCCCACGAGGGTTACGGAATTTTATGGACGAATGGGAGGGCGACATGTGGCACCCCTCCCACATGGCTTGGTCGATTTATGCAAAGGGCAAAAGGGTCATTTGACAATTGTGTAGATGAGAAAGTCTTGCTAAGTTAGAGCTTTAGATTGTTGACCAAGGTCAACTTGTCCACTTGGGCTTGATCCATGTGATCTTCATCCTAGCCTTCCATTTGGTTTTATCCTAGCCTTTGATTTATTTATATATACTACTACTACTAGTAGCAAGACATCCACACTTAGAAAAAATTGAAGAACATCTGTTCTTGTTTGTGAGCTCTCGCCAAAGGGCTTTTGAGAGAAGAAATTTTTCGCTTGTGGTTCATTAGCCACAAGACTTTAACCCAAGGTTCATGAGTGTATTGTAAGGATATCTCAATAGAAAATCCTAAAAAGGTAGTTTTCAGATTGGTCGCAAAGGCTGAAACTTAAGGGTTCTTCAACTTTGAAGTTGGAACTTGAAGATGGGTTCTTCATAGGCTTCTAAGGAGTGCTTGGAGCGGATTGGAACTTAAGGAAAGGAGCTAAGAATTGCTAAGGCGCGACTTTGAATCTTGGAAATTTTAAGGGCTTGGAAAGGTATAAATCTTGTCGTTTTAGCAATTAAAGATTTCTTATTGTTGTAGCTTTGGATTTTAGCAAGCATGAAGTATATGTGTTGAAGTTTTATAAGTGTTATGGATTGTTGTAGCCTAAAATTCGAAATGACATATTAGCCATTTGAACTTGGATTACAAGTTGGTCGTAGTGAGAATAGTCGCTTGTTACTTACTTGAAGATTATAGTAGTTATAATCAATTGCGACTTGATATCATGATATGCTAACAACTTGGATTGAAAAGGAAATTGGATAAGAATTGGTATTGTTGTATCCTAGATTGCCGGATTTGGCCTAATAGTTTGTATTAGTTTAATGTCAATTGTGGGGCGGAATTTTACACGTATTGTAAGGCGTGTAATCCCTTTTGATTGGTTGTTGTTTTGAGCCTTAAATGTGGCGTGTTGGTTATTGTATTCGGCCTTGAAAAAGGTGGCAAAGCGAGTAGAAACAAAGGAAGTGCTGCCCGATTTTACGTAGAATTAGAGACCGTATACTTAGTATTATTCTACGTTAGAGACTAGAAGTTGATAGTCTTGTTGTGACCATTATAGGTTGACACTTCTACGTACGGCGTATTCGGCTTAGCTTGTGGATTTAGCCGAAAAGGTATGTGAACTATCTCCTCTTCTAGCATGATTCCTTAAGATAAAGAAAGTATGTCCTACTCCTTAAATGATCCATCCCTTGATTGTACTTTGATGTTTAAATTGTAAGTTGTATAATCCATTTCCTTAGTGAAGTTTGGATTCGTAAAAGTGAAAGTATTTTACTTAAAGTACATGGAGTCTTGAAAAGGAAGTGGTTTCCAAACCTTTTGGCTAGTGCCTTAGTTCCAAAACCTAAGGGTTGTTGTAATGACTTTAGGGGAGTTAAAGGAGTGATTTACTTAATTGTTTTAAGAGAGGAGAAATGACATGATTTAAGAGAAGTAACTTGTTTTAAAGGTGTGAGTTACTTGAGGTTTAAAAGTAGAAGAAACTTGTTTTCTAAATATTAAGGGACTTGAAGTATTTTGAAAGTTAAGAAACTTGATTTGAAAGTTTGTGATACTTGGTTTTAAGTATAAGTCTCTTGGTTATAAAAGGGATGAAATTGTCTAAAACTAAAAGGGTTATAACAGCTTTATGGGAAGTTGGTTATAACGGCTTTATGGAAGGTTAAGAAAGTTGTCTATTTTGATTATTGGGCATAAGTTGCCTAGATTGTGAAAATTTGAAGTTACTTGATTTCAAGCTTTGAAATGAGTTTTCTAAAAGTGTAGTAACTTACTTTGAAAAATAGACACACCTTGATACTACGGGTGTTAGTATCTTGGGATTTTACATAAAAAGGAGTCTTTTGAAAAGAATGTACGTACGTAGTACTTTGGCTTGTTAAATGAGAATTATTCTATTTGTGCCTTGATAAGTACTTTGGCTTGTTAAATGAGAATTATTCTATTTGTGCCTTGATAAGTACTTTGGCTTGTTAAGTGAGAATTATTCTATTTGTGCCTTGATAAGTACTTTGGCTTGTTAAATGAGAATTATTCTATTTGTGCCTTGATAAGTACTTTGGCTTGTTAAATGAGAATTATTCTATTTGTGCCTTGATAAGTACTTTGGCTTGTTAAATGAGAATTATTCTATTTGTGCCTTGATAAGTACTTTGGCTTGTTAAATGAGAATTATTCTATTTGTGCCTTGATAAGTACTTTGGCTTGTTAAATGAGAATTATTCTATTTGTGCCTTGATAAGTACTTTGGCTTGTTAAATGAGAATTATTCTATTTGTGCCTTGATAAGTACTTTGGCTTGTTAATTGAGAATTATTCCATGTGTGCCTTGATAAGTACTTGGGCTTGATTAATCGAGAATTGCCTATGTGTCGGGTGATAGCCTTTGAGTGCAAGTATTATGTTTTATCAAGTTCGCGACTCTCGGCCGAGTGGTCACCGCCTTGTAAGTTACTTAGACGCACCGACGCTGATGTGGGATTCCACTGTATGCTTGCTACTTGTAGTACTGGGTTAAATTCCCATTTTTATAAAAGACCGTAGTGCTTATGTTGTTCACGGCCGAGATAGGGTAAGAGTATAAGTGAGGTAAACCCCAAGACGCTATACCACCTTCTCCGTGGTAAGAGTATAAATGGCGGGTAAACCCCAAGACATTATACCCCCGCTTGTTTTGTTTGATGGTCGGTTGAGATAGGTAAGAGTATAAGTGAGGTAAACCCCAAGACGCTATACCACCTTCTCCGTGGTAAGAGTATAAACGGCGGGTAAACCCCAAGACATTATACCACTTGCTTTACCACCGCCGCCTTCCTACTGCCCGCATGCTTTTAGGACACAGGGACTTGGTGTTCATGTATGCCTATTGGCGTTATATTATATCATGGATCACGGCGGTGAGAAAGGATTCCACGCATGATTGATATTATGGGCGTGAGACCCATGGTTATATTTTAGAAATGACTTGAGGCACGCGTCCTCGACTTGTTATGATCGCTTATGTGTTGGTATCGTAGGTTCGCTATCATACATGTCTCCTGCTTTGCTTAGATCGATATGATTTTATTACGCATTTCATCGCTTCACATACTAGGTACATTCTTCAGATCGACATCCTTCGGCCGCGTCATGCCGCAGTTTAGGTAATGCAGCTTGGTGATCGGCAGTGTAGGACCGCCGTAGTTTTGGATATCTCCTTCGCCGAGTTCATCTTTTGGTATAAGTTCTTTCAAGATGTGCTTTTGTACGCTATGGATACTGGCGGCCTTGTCCCGTCATAGTTCAAGATAACTCTTGAGGTCCGTATTCATATGTGGATTGGACTCATGTACGCAGTAGTGTCTTTTTATGTATATATTATGGCAAATTTGCTCGGCTTTGCCTCGCACGCACGATTGGTTTAAAAAAGGGTGTTATTTAAATTCGCAGCTTGCTTGTTGTTAAGGTAGAAGGGTGCCTGTAGGGCACCAACCACTGCCCGGTTCGGGTGACAACAAGTGTCCTCCCATCTTTTTACCAAGAGAGGTCTTATTTTAGACCAAGTCAAGACTTGGTCATTTGCAAAGATCCACCCTAAAGGAAATTCCTCTTCTCTTCTCCCTAAAATTTTAAGAACTTGAGCCTAGTGAAATTATCAGGCGGCAAGAATAATATATGTCAAGCTTGTAGAGGTTCGTGTGGATGATTTTCCGACAAGAAAACGAGTCATGAAAAGAGCTTAAGCGGGTGAGATCCTTGGAATATTTTGGGCTTATTGAGGTAATGATTCTTGTCCTCCTATGAAATTGAAGATTTCATGTCGTAGTAATTTGACAAATGAACTTGTGATATAAGGAATGAAGTGTTATAAGTGTTAAGATACATTGGAAGGTTAAAATCCGAGAAATGGCATGTTAGCCATTGAAGATGTTAATCAGTTTTGTTGTTAGTTATAATCGTCACATGTTATACAAGAAAGGGAATTTAGGTGTTATAATTGTTATGACTTGTATAACATGTTGGAATAACGACTTGGGTTATAAGGGATGGAAAAAGGACTATGTTGTCATTATTGTAGCCGAGATTGGCCTTAATAATAATGGACTATTATATATGAATTATGGGCGTAATTTTACACGCTCAAGGCGCGTGTAATCCCCTTTGGTTAGCTGTTTGGTTGAGCCTTAAATGTGGCGTTTTGGTTGTTGAATACGGGCCTTGGAAAATGTGGAAAAGTACGTAGAAACAAATGAAGTGCTATCCAATTTTCCGTAGAATAAGAGACTTTACAATTAGAATATTCTACATTGAAGCTAGAAGCTAATAGACGTATTATGGTCATTATAGGTTGACATACTACGGACGGCATATTGGACTTGGCAAGTGGATTAAGCCAAAGAGGTATGTGGAAACTTTCTTATCTCTTGAGCATGCGTTTATAAATGTATAGTACGGTAGACGTACGTGATTTAAATGAAGTCAGTTTGTTTGATATACTTGACTTGTTTTAAGAATGTCTAAGTTGGTCGAGTTAGAGAATTAACTCACTTGTTGTTAAAGAAAGGTTAAAAAAATGATTTATTCTTATAAGGTAGACAAAGATTTCTTGACTTGAAAAGGTATAGGATACTCGATTTGGAAAGTGTAGATTCCTTGAGCTATTCTAAAGTTAAGATACTTGATTTGAAAGTATAAGTCTCTTGGTCATAAAAATAATGAATTTGCCTAAGACATAAAGAGTTATAACAGCTTTATGGGGAGTTAGTTATGACGACTTTATGAAAGGATAAGGATGTCTTAGTTTCTAAAGCATAAAGTTAGTATAACGGCTTTATGGGAAGTTGGTTATAACAACTTTATGGAAGGTTGAAGGAATGGTTTCCTCGAGTAAGGTAAACAAAGATTAATGACTTGAAATAAGGAAGGACAATTTGATTTAAAGGCATCAATTGCTTAAAGTTTAAAGTAAGGGTCACTTGATTAGAAGCCTAAAAGTATAATTCTAAGTGTAGTGACGTATGTGAAATGTAGATTAGCCTTGATACTACGAGTGTTAGTATCTTGGGATTTTATATGAGAGTGCCTTGAGGTTATAAAATGAGATCCATTTGGCATGTTAATGAAAGTCTAAAGATTTTATAAACTTGCCTATACTCGCTTGTGATAGCCTTGGAGTGCAAGTATTATGTTGATACGCTGCCGTGACTCTCAGTTGGAGGGTCGACTGTCTTGATGTGAAATTAATCGACGCATCGGTGATGGAGGATTCCACGGGTATGCTTCCATTGTGATTGATCCATGGACATGCTTGCGATGGAGGATTCCGGGGCATGCTACCATGATGCGGGTTAAATTCCCGGATACGAATATTACTCCATGGATTAGTTCTCCATGAAGTCATGTACCCGAGATGAGCGATTCCACGGGCAGGAGATATATATATATATATGCTTTGTATGTGTGTACGCCGACAGTGAGGTAGGATGCCACGGGCGCGTCACATGATTACATTTTACAATTTCGGTTGTCGGCAGTGATAGAGGATTCCACGGGCAGGAGATATATATATATGTTGTGTATGTGTGTACGCCGACAGTGAGGTAGGATGCCACGGGCGCGTCACATTATTACATTTTACAATTTCGGTTGTCGGCAGTGATGGAGGATTCCACGGGCAGGAGATATATATATATATATGCTTTGTATGTGTGTACGCCGACAGGTAGAGATGCCAGGCGCCACATGATTACATTTTACAATTTCTACTGGCAGTGATGAGGATTCCACTGGCGAGATATATATATATGCTTTATATATGTGTACGACAAAGTGAGGTAGGATGCCACAGCGCGTCACATGATTACATTTACAATTTCTACCGTTTAGTGATGGAGGATTCCACGGGCAGGATATATATATATATGCTTTGTATGTGTGTACGCCGACAGTGAGGTAGGATGCCACGGGCGCGTCACATGATTACATTTTACAATTTCGGCTGTCAAAGAATGGAGGATTCCACGGCAGAGATATATATATGCTTTGTATGTGTGTACGCCGACAGTGAGGTAGGATGCCACGGGCGCGTCACATGATTACATTTTACAATTTCGGCTGTCGGCAGTGATGGAGGATTCCACGGGCAGGAGATATATATATATGCTTTGTATGTGTGTACGCCGACAGTGAGGTAGGATGCCACGGGCGCGTCACATGGTTATATTTTACGCCATACCGGCAGCGATGAGGATCCCACTGCACGCTTTGGTATTTGAGGGCTTGTGTCCCTAGCTATGGTGTGACTACTGTTCATGTGATAAAATAGTCTTTAAAAGGTATTGTGACTTGCTTGAAAAGTAAATATGACTTGATAATACGGTTATTAGTATCTTGGAAGTTTTATATGAAAAAAGAGTCATTTAAAAGAATAGAAGTAAGTAGTACTTTGTGTTAAATTCCCGGATTTTATAATGACATGATAGTACCTTAAGTAAACTAAAATGAGAGTGTATATGAACAAAGTTAATAAGAAGTTAGGGGATTTCTTAACTTGCTTATGTTATGTATGATAAGTCGGTAGTGCTTATGTCATGTATGATAAGCCGGTAGTGCTTATGTTATGCATTTATGTTCCAGAGCTTATGTTATGTATGATGCCGATAGTGCTTATGTTATGTATGATAGCCACAGGTTAGGTTATGTGATTCTTGCGGGTAAACCCCTGTTACTACTTATTCCATGGATTTTCTACCCATGACGCGAGTGCGGTGTTTGTACTCATCATGGCCCACCGGTCCACGCGTGAAATAGTCCCATGCGCGCGGATGACCTCATCATGGGTCCACAGACCTATGCGGTGAAATAGTCTCACGCGAGGCGGATGACCTTATCATGGGTCCACAGACCCATGCGGTGAAATAGTCCCGGAGTAAGATTACTTAATGATACTACTGCGGCGGCCCTACTTTGATCACGAGCCTCCTATTTTTACGCAGAAGGTATACTCTTGTTTACTCTCATTGTTAGTAAGGCAGTAATCGTTATTTGACTTATCATACATGTCTCCACTTTATTTTAGACTTTATGATTTCATTACAAGATTTCGGCCACATACTTGGTACATGTTAGATCGACTCCTTCTGGGCCGCGTTCATGCCGCAGTTGAGGTACATAGCTTGTCGACCGCACTTCAGATCATCGCCCGATTCTTGAAAAGCTCCATTTCTCCGAGGCTTTGTCTGCTGGTACGCTCACGAGGTTGTAGTTTTATGTACATTCGTGGGTACGGGCGGCCCTATCCCGTCACGCTTGTTATGTCAAATTCTTAGAGGTCAGAGTCATATCTGTGGGTCACTTAAAAAAATGAGGTAATCGCTTGGATTTATATATATCCAGCGAGGTAGCCCGATCGGCTAACCTATTATTTATTCTTGTTAAGTTTATGTATGTTCCGATTATCTCTCGATGTATACTGGCGGTGCCTGTGTAGCACCACGCGCCCGGCTCGGGTCGTGAAAAAGTGGTATCAGAGCGCTTAGTCTCGGAAAGTGTCTACGCACCGTGGTTCAGTAGTAGTCTTGATTATCGGTGTGTTGTGCACCACATCTATAATCGTGAGGTCGCAGGACATTTAGGATTGGTTTCCTTCTTCTCACTCGAGATCACGCGAGAAAGTGTTGTTAGGGTCGTCTCTTCCTAACGAGTTATGTTTATTGCAGCTACGAGAAAGGCAGCAGTGACCCAGGAAAGATTATGTGGATTGCGTATCCAGGTTGGTAATAATTGTAGTTAGTTGGTATTATGACATACAGCTATACGGATTTATGTATGAGGGTCAGACGCGTGTTACCTAGAATGATTTTGGATTACCAGTGATTGGTAGGGATTAAATAGATACCGGGAAGGTATGAAACAATTTAATGAATTCTCATCAAGGTTTTACGTACTAATTTGAGATAATTAGGAGGTGATGAGTTGTATGAGAAGGTAATGGACCCTTAAGAAGTTAATTAAGGGACTTAATGGAAGACTATGTTAATAAATTAAGCTACGTGGTATGATTAAGAGAATGGTACGGATGAGATCTGTATGGAGTAAGTATGGTTGTTGTGATCAAGACAACACGATTATGGTATTATGAGAAGTTATTGTACCCGTTTACGGGGGGACTGACAAGGTAGGCTTGGAGCATGGAAAGTGCGAGCCTAAGAATATTGATAACCGCCGAGACCTTAGGTATGTAAGGTCTTCTTGGCAATAAGATTTAATTCAGACTAAGGGTAAGATTTAAGTACGACGGTGGGTCGGGTAGAGGACCAATTGCAGGTCGCCCCATAGTCTGAATTGGAGTGGGGTCAATTGGTAGTTCTGCTACGTGATAGGGTCACAAGGATGCCAGACCCAAGTCTAGTTAAGTTGTTTTACGGGTTCGTGGACGCATTCCACCGGAACCAGGTCATGAGGGTCGAAAATGGCCTTAAATTGTTCATGTAGGTAGCTACAAAGATTGGAGGCCAGAATTAGTATGGAAGTTATGTACGTATGCTAGTATAAGTTTGGAAGTACGGAAGGAGTACAACCAGTGAGAAAGAGAGCAACCGAGTGTAAAGGAATAGAGCCTGAATCCATGAGAACCTTTCGAGGTGACTACATCTGTGAGTGATGGGTGGTAGCTGAGCGGGTACATAATAATTGCCCGGTGACGATACAGTCGTCGGACCCTAGCAGACCTAGCAGAGCTGTTATGACAAAGTTTGAGGTCATTATGGGTACGGACTAATGGACTTCTTGTATGCCAAGGTTGACTATAGAGAGAAGTTGGTTCGATTCCAGTTTTCCGGTGAGCCGGTTATCGATGGGAAAGGAATGTAAGTGCTAGTAAACTGTAAGTTACTACTTCCTTCGTTGACATGAAATTGTGGAGTCTATGTGACTTGTTTTATTAAAATTATTGAAGGATTTTATATTAAGTGCCCTTGGAGGTACTTGGAATCGGTTTAATGTGGCAGTCAGGGCCACGACATTCCGAATAATTTCAGGAAAAATGTGCAGGGCAAGAATAAGATAAGTATGAGTGCTGCCTGTGGAAAACAGAAGACTTCGCTGGTAGGTCTTAAAAATCTATATGATATTAAGGTGGCACTTGATGATTAAGATGGTGAAGGGAGATAAGCTCTCTCTCCCACGCAAAAGGATGGTTTTACGTATTATGGAGTTATGTGTACCCATGTTATTAAGCGATGAATGTGAGGCTGGTAAGATCTTCAGTGTCGTTGTGCCATAGGTTACAGTTTTAGATAACCGTGGGAGAAGTATTGTGTTGTGGAAAAAAATTGGTATGAAGGGGTTGTAAAAGGAAACTGTGTCGCTAACTATGAGATTGACCCCGAAAGAACATTCGGGAACGAATGTTTCTAAGGGGGGAAGAATGTTACACCCCGTAAATTCAAGAGAATAAGATAAGAACGTACGAAAGGAAGTAAGGTTTGAATTTGGAAAGATAAGTTAGCAAAAACTGTTGTAGGCAGATTTTCAGTCAACTTTGGAGCGGCATATCTCCTAGTTTATTAGGAGTTTTTAGGTGTTTCAAAAGCCTAGTATGAATATCGTTGAGTCTAGTGTCCAACACAACAAGCTGCTCGTCGATTGGACATCGGAGTAGAAAGTTGTGAACGTTACAAGATCACCGCGTAAGAGAGGAAAAATGTTTGATCGGCGCCACGGCGCCACGGGCGCAGCAGGCGCGCACCGTAAGTTCAACCCTCTGGTTGCAGCCGCGCGCTGGCTGCAAGGCCGCGGCGCCGAGGTGGGATTTTTAGCGAAAATTGGGGGAAAATCAGAAGATATTTTGGTAAAAGGCCTATGGGAGGGTGAAAAGTGTCCCTCCCATCTTTTTGACCAAGAGAGGGTCTTATTTTAGGACCAAGTCTTGAAGACTTGGTCATTTGCAAAGATCCACCCTAAAGGAAATTCCTCTTCTCTTCTCCCTAAAATTTTAAGAACCTTGAGCCTAGTGAAATTATTGGTGAGGCGGCAAGAATAATATATGTTGGCAAGCTTGTAGAGGGTTCGTGTGGATGATTTTCTGACAAGAAAATGAGTTGCGGAAAAGAGCTTAAGCGGGTGAGATCCTTGGAATATTTTGGGCTTATTGAGGTAATGATTCTTGTCCTCCTATGAAATTGAAGATTTCATGTCGTAGTAATTTGATAAATGAACTTGTGATATAAGGAATGAAGTGTTATAAGTTTTAAGATACATTGGAAGGTTAAAATCCGAGAAATGGCATGTTAGCCATTGAAGATGTTAATCAGTTTTGTTGTTAGTTATAATCGTCACATGTTATACAAGAAAGGGAATTTAGTTGTTATAATTGTTATGACTTGTATAACATGTTGGAATAACGACTTGGGTTATAAGGGATGGAAAAAGGACTATGTTGTCATTATTGTAGCCGAGATTGGCCTTAATAATAATGGACTATTATATATGAATTGTGGGGCAGAATTTTACACGTCCAGTAAGGCGTGTAATCCCCTTTGGTTAGCTGTTTGGTTGAGCCTTAAATGTGGCGTTTTGGTTGTTGAATACGGGCCTTGGAAAAGGTGGAAAAGTACGTAGAAACAAAGGAAATGCTGTCCAATTTTCCGTAGAATAAGAGACTTTACAATTAGAATATTCTACATTGAAGCTAGAAGCTAATAGACGTATTATGGTCATTATATGTTGACATACTACGGACGGCATATTGGACTTGGCAAGTGGATTAAGCCAAAGAGGTATGTGGAAACTTTCTTATCTCTTGAGCATGAGTAGTTATAAATGTATAGTACGGTAGACGTACATGATTTAAATGAAGTCAGTTTGTTTGATATACTTGACTTGTTTTAAGAATGTCTAAGTTGGTTGAGTTAGAGAATTAACTCACTTGTTGTTAAAGAAAGGTTAAAAGAATGATTTATTCTTATAAGGTAGACAAAGATTTCTTGACTTGTAAAGGTATAGGATACTCGATTTGGAAAGTGTAGATTCCTTGAGTTATTCTAAAGTTAAGAAACTTGATTTGAAAGTATAAGTCTCTTAGTCATAAAAATAATGAATTTGCCTAAGACATAAAGAGTTATAACAGCTTTATGAGGAGTTAGTTATGACGGCTTTATGAAAGGATAAGGATGTCTTAGTTTCTAAAGCATAAAGTTAGTATAACGGCTTTATGGGAAGTTGGTTATAACAACTTTATGGAAGGTTGAAGGAATGGTTTCCTCGAGTAAGGTAAACAAAGATTAATGACTTGAAATAAGGAAGGGCAATTTGATTTAAAGACATCAATTGCTTAAAGTTTAAAGTAAGGGTCACTTGATTAGAAGCCTAAAAGTATAATTCTAAGTGTAGTGACGTATGTGAAATGTAGATTAGCCTTGATACTACGAGTGTTAGTATCTTGGGATTTTATATGAGAGTGCCTTGAGGTTATAAAATGAGATCCATTTGGCATGTTAATGAAAGTCTAAAGATTTTATGAACTTGCCATACTCGCTTGTAATAGCTTTGGAGTGCAAGTATTATGTTGATACGCTGTCGTGACTCTCAGTTGGAGGGTCGGCTGTCTTGATGTGAAATTAATTGGACGTACCGACAGTGATGGAGGATTCCACGGGTATGCTTCCATTGTGATTGATCCATGGACATGCTTGCGATGGAGGATTCCGGGGCATGCTACCATGATGCGGGTTAAATTCTCGGATATAAATATTACTCCATGGATTAGTTCTCCATGAAGTCATGTACCCGAGATGAGGGATTCCACGGGCAGGAGATATATATATATATGCTTTGTATGTGTGTACGCCGACAGTGAGGTAGGATGCCACGGGCGCGTCACATGATTACATTTTACAATTTCGGCTGTCGGCAGTGATGGAGGATTCCACGGGCAGGAGATATATATATATATGCTTTGTATGTGTGTACGCCGACAGAGAGGTAGGATGCCACGGGCGCGTCACGTGATTACATTTTACAATTTCGGTTGTCGGCAGTGATGGAGGATTCCACGGGCAGGAGATATATATATATATGCTTTGTATGTGTGTCCGCCGACAGTGAGGTAGGATGCCATGGGCGCGTCACATGATTACATTTTACAATTTCGGCTGTCGGCAGTGATAGAGGATTCCACGGGCAGGAGATATATATATATGCTTTGTATGTGTGTACGCCGACAGTGAGGTAGGATGCCACGGGCGCGTCACATGATTATATTTTACAATTTCGGTTATCGGCAGTGATGGAGGATTCCACGGGCAGGAGATATATATATATGCTTTGTATGTGTGTATGCCGACAGTGAGGTAGGATGCCACGGGCGCGTCACATGGTTATATTTTACGCTTGCGGCTGTCGGCAGTGATGAGGGATCCCACGGGCACGCTTTGGTATTTGAGGGCTTGTGTCCCTAGCTATGGTGTGACTACTGTTCATGTGATATAATAGTCTTTAAAATGTATTGTGACTTGCTTGAAAAGTAAATATGACTTGATACTACGGTTATTAGTATCTTGGAAGTTTTATATGAAAAGGAGTCATTTAAAAGAATAGAAGTACGTAGTACTTTGGGTTAAATTCACGGATTTTATAATGACATGATAGTGCCTTAAGTAAACTAAAATGAGAGTGTATATGAACAAAGTTAATAAGAAGTTAGGGGATTTCTTAACTTGTTTATGTTATGTATGATAAGCCGGTAGTGCTTATGTCATGTATGATAAGCCGCTAGTGCTTATGTTATGTACGATAAGTCGGTAGAGCTTATGTTATGTATGATAAGCCAATAGTTCTTATGTTATGTATGATAGCCGGTTGTGCTAGGTTATGTGTGTCACGCCCCGAACCCCGGGCCCGTGACTGGTGCCCTACCTGGGCACCCTTCTACCTTAACAACTAAGCAAACTGCGGAAATTAAATAACACCTCTTTTTTTTTTAAAACCAACATACGTACAAGGGCAAAGCCGATAAGGCTGCCATATAATATACATACTCAAAGACACTACAATGTACATGAGTCCAATCTCACATATGAATACGCACTTAAGAGTTATATCAAATATGACGACAAGGCCCCATGCACCATAATCGTACAAAAGCACATCTTGAAGGAACTATACCAAATGATAAACTCACGAGCAGAGGAGTTATCCAAAACTCTGGTGGTCCTACACTGCCGATCACCAAATCAAGCGTACTAAACTGCGGCGTGAACGCACGGCCGGGAGGTCGATGCGAAAAATGTACCAAGTATGTGAAGCGATCAAATCGAATGAAATCATAACGATCTAAACAAAGCAGAGACATGTATGATAGCCAACCTACAATACACAATACATAAGCAGTCATATCAAGTCAGGGACGCATGCCCTCAAAGTCACTACTCAAATATAACTATGGGTCTCACGCCCATAATATCAACCATGCCCGTGGACTCCATGAGATAACAATATCCCTCGTGGTCGCATGCCCCGGAATCCCACATCGTATAAGCATGACCATGGGGTAATACAAACAAATCCGGGAATCTAACCCGACTCCTGGTCACATGCCCCGGAATCCCACATCGTATAAGCATATCCAAGGAGTATCCCTCGTGGTCGCATGCCCCGGCATCCCACATCGTATAAGCATGACCATAGGGTATCCCTCGTGGTCGCATGCCCCGGCATCCCACATCGTATAAGCATGACCATAGGGTAACACAAACAAATCCGGGAATCTAACCCGACTCCTGGTCACATGCCCCGGAATCCCACATCGTATAAGCATGTCCAAGGAGTATCCCTCGTGGTCGCATGCCCCGGCATCCCACATCGTATAAGCATGACCATAGGGTATCACAAATAATGGTAGCATACCCGTGGAATCCCACATCACTGTCGGTACGTCCAAGTAAACTTATAACAAGACAGCCGACCCTCCAACCGGGAGTCGCGGCAACGTAATAAAACATAATACTTGTACTCAAATGCTAACACCAGAACACATTGGAAATTCTCAATTAAACCAGCCAAAGTACTTATCAAGGCACACATAGAATAATTCTCAATTAAACAAGCCAAAGTACTACGTACGTACATTCTTTTCAAAAGACTCCTTTTTATGTAAAACCCCAAGATACTAACACCCGTAGTATCAAGGTGTGTCTATTTTTCAAAGTAAGTTACTACTCTTTTAGAAAACTCATTTCAAGGCTTGAAATCAAGTAACTTCAAATTTTCACAATCTAGGCAACTTATGCCTAATAATCAAAATAGACAACTTTCTTAAACTTCCATAAAGCCGTTATAACCAACTTCCCATAAAGCCGTTATAACCCTTTATGGTTTCAGACATATTCATTCCTTTTTATAACCAAGAGACTTATACTTTTAAAACCAAGTATCACATACTTACAAAACAAGTTCTTAACTTTCAAAATACTTCAAGTCTCTTAATATTTAGAAAACAAGTTTCTTCTACTTTTAAACCTCAAGTAACTCACACCTTTAAAACAAGTTACTTCTCTTAAATCATGTCATTTCTCCTCTCTTAAAACAATTAAGTAAATCACTCCTTTGACTCCCCTAAAGTCATTACAACAACCCTTAGGTTTTGGAACTAGGACACTAGCCAAAAGATTTGGAAACCACTTCCTTTTCAAGACTCTATGTACTTTAAGTAAAATACTTTCACTTTTAAGAATCCAAACTTCACTAAGGAAATGGATTATACAACTTACAATTTAAACATCAAAGTACAATCAAGGAAGTACATATAACAAGTTCTACTTTAGGCAATCCAAATACAACCAAGGAATGGATCATTTAAGGAGTAGGACATACTTTCTTTATCTTAAGGAGTCATGCTAGAAGAGGAGATAGTTCACATACCTTTTCGGCTAAATCCACAAGCTAAGCCGAATACGTCATACGTATAAGTGTCAACCTATAATGGTCACAACAAGACTATCAACTTCTATTCTCTAACGTAGAATAATACTAAGTATACGGTCTCTAATTCTACGGAAAATCGGGCAGCACTTCCTTTGTTTCTACTCACTTTGCCACCTTTTTCAAGGCCGAATACAATAACCAACACGCCACATTTAAGGCTCAAAACAACAACCAATCAAAGGGGATTACACGCCTTACAATACGTGTAAAATTCCGCCCCACAATTCATATCAAGTAGTACAAAAATCCAAGCCATTCTCGGCCAATCTTATAACCAACAACACTAAGTCTTTTCCAATCCTTTTCCAATTCCAAGTTCTAAGGTCTAACATGTTATATAGTCATAAACAACTTCAACAACTACAATTTCCTTTTTATACAACATGCGACGACTTAAACTAATAATCAACTTGAATTGTAATCTTAAGGCTAACATGCTAGTTTTCGGATTAGGGTTCCAATAGTCAATATACTTATCAAACTTCATACTATATAACTCATGCTTGCTAATATCCATAGCTACAACAATAAGTAAGTCTTAACTACTAAAACGATAAAATTATACCTTTATAAGCCCTTAAAATTTCCAAGATTCAAAGTCGCGCCTTAGCAATTCTTAGCTCCTTTCCTTATGTTCCAATCCGCTCCAAGCACTCCTTAGAAGCCTATGAAGAACCCATCTTCAAGTTCCAACTCCAAAGTTGAAGAACTCCTTAAGTTTCCGCCTTGCGACTAATATGAAAACGCCGTTTTTCCGAAATCTTTCTATTGAGATATCCTTACAATATCCTTAGGGACATTGGGTTTAAGTCTTGTGAACAAAGGATCAAAACTACAAAATTTTCTTGTTGGAAAAACTCTAAAGCCGAGAGCAACTTGAAGAACAAGAGTGTTGTGATATTTTTTCTAAGTGTTAGAAGAGCTTGTCTTGCACTAGCTTAGTATATAAAACATATTGGAGGGCTTAGATTAACACACTTGTGAGCTAGGATGAAGAACAATTAATGTAAAGCCAAGTGGACAAGTTGACTTGGTCAACAATCTCATGCTTTGAAGACTTCTCTTCCAAGATGGTCAATGACCAATCTAACCTTGCTGAATTTCGTCCAAGGGCATGTGGGGAAGGTGCCACGTGTCGCCCTCTCATTCGTCCATAAAATTCCGTAACCCTCGTGGCCCCACAAAAATGTAAAATTCCTCGGGTGGGCCCCACATGACTAAATCCGTAAAAATAAATTTCCATAATGTTAATAAGTTCCATATTCTTCAAATAATGCACTTTGAGAATCTAATTCTCAACAACGAACAGTTTTCCTTTCCGACGTCCGGAAGATTTTCCGTCGGAAAAACAATTCTTCCTTTCGTACCAATTTCCAAGTCTTGTGTTCCTTACGTACACTCTCTTATACATGCCCTGGACTTACGGGATGTAACATTCTTCCCCCCTTAGAAACATTCGTCCCCGAATGTTCTTAGTCGGTTGTCAAGCTATACAAACTCCGGCACAATCTCTATACTATGCCTATCAATCAAAAATGCACAAGACCAACGATGCCACACATGACCACCACATAACATACGTAAACATAACAATGGACCTTCCGTCCGTGGTCCCTTCTCACAAAACTCGAAGGTTACAGTCTTCTCAAACACGGGATCCTTAGAGGTTCCTTTCTTTCCTTACTTGTCATACTTTCTCGTACTTCCAACTTATTTAGTAAACGTACAACATCTCAAATATTGTTTCTGTCACGACCCGAACCCGGGCCCGTGACTGGTGCCTTACCCCGGGCACCCAAGTAGACATACATCAGAGTAATCAGCGGAACATAAAACAAGACATGAAATATCAAGAAGTGTAAAACAATTATCAGAGAAAATTCGCCTTTCGGCATAATATATAAAACTTAAATCCGAACAGTTACATCCCATGACAACCCTGCACACAACAATACTACAGACCTCTACGAATGATATGACAACAACGACGGGACAGGGCCCCGTCATACCCCTGAATGTAAGCACCTACAACAACAGGGGACTGTACCAAGATAAGCCTCCGGAGGAACGGAGCTTCCCAAACGCTGAACTGTGACCCTAAGAGCGAGGATCAACGACTGGTGTACCTTTACATGCGGCATGAACGCAGCCCCCCGAAGGAGGTTAGTACAACAGGTACCAAGTATGTGAAACTGAAAATACTGTAAATGAAATCATAATAGTCTATAAAGCAGGAGACATGTATGATAACCAAACTACAGTTCACAATAAATAAGCGATCGTATGTCAAGTCGTGACTCACGCCTCAAAGTCATCACTCAAATGTAACTATGGGTCTCACGCCCACAACATCAATCATGCGTGGAATACCTTCCTCACTGGCGCTTTATGATATAAAAGCACCAAGGAATACACATGAACACCGTGTCCCACTGTGTCCAAATAAAAAGACAGGTAAGTACGAAGGCATAGCCGACTACTAACACCCACGACTAACAAGGTCATAAATCAGATCATGATATCTGTCTGCCGTCACATGATCAAAGCGGTCACTCGCCTGCAGATCAAATGTGCGCGTCTAGTCCGAACTCTCCGCAGCTCGCATAGGCCAACCTCATAGGCCCGCATGAGGTATAACCCGCATCGAGGGTAGCTACTCCGGCGTCCGCTGGACTCGCGATCCGCATGCGCGAGACCGCGTGACCATAAAGGCCGCACACTAACCTGAACTCGTAGCTCGCATAGGTCCCTGGACCCGCGTAGGTATTCTCGAATCATGGTCCTGCATCACCGAGTCTACCCGCATCGGAGGCGACAACCTCCTAAACAAGTCAAGGTGAGTGGTATAATACCAACATAACGGCTGATCGTTTAAACAACTTTAAGCGCAATCGAGGGAAAACCCCTTTACACAAAACATCACAAGATACTAACACACGTAGCATCCTAGCATGTTTACTTATCAAATCAATAAGAAAGTATTACAAGGCTATCACAAACCAACACAATCAAGTTATACACACAAGGTACTTTCTACTATATGATTAACAAGATCGGTTATCCATCCCCAAAGTACTTCATACATTATCTTTTTTAAAAGATCCATTTCTTTCACAGAAGTCACATAATACCCGTAGTATAAAATAGAGTGACTATCTTTTAAAGTAAACCAAAACACTTCCCTTTGTAAAATCAAGTAACAACATTATTTTCCAAACGTTCAAGTTTGCCTAATTTCAAATGTTCACGCTTCTTATTTTAGAAAGGTTTCGTAGTTCATAGTCTTATTCATTTAAGAATATAATTCTCTTTTAAACAATCTGAGAAACATATGTCTTATATGTGAGTAGGTTATTCTTGTTCATAATCAATCTTATTAAGCAGCCATGATCTAGGAAATGTAATATCATCTTGTCTCATCTTAGCTTCTATGCAGATGGAGGTTTCTACTGGTTTTAATAATACTTCATTAATCAAAACATTTCCCTTTATTAACGCTGCAGTGGTTTGTCGATACTCATTCTGATTTCCGAAATCAGTAAAACATTATTCCTTTTAAAAACCAAGTACTCATGTAACGACCCGTCCCGGGGCCCGTTACTGGTGCCTTATCCCGGGCACCCTAGTGACACAACATCAGAGAAAACCAGCGGAAAATAAAACTTTAAACAAGAAACAAGATATATGATCATAAAACAGGCCAACCCAACGGTTACCTTCCAATAACATATATAAATACAACTCTTTCAAAACGAACAGTTTAATCCTTTTTACAAACCCGCCACAACGATTACTACAACCTCTAAGATTTACAACAACTATGACGGACAGTGGCCGCCATACCCTGAATGTACAAGAACCTACAACTCAGGAACACATACTAAAAGATAAGCCTCCGAGAAACGGAGCTTCCCAAGCCGAATCGAGATCCTAAGAGCGAGGATCCACGACCGATGTACCTCTACTGCGGCATGAACGCAGCCCGAAGGAGGTCGATCTAACAGTACCAAGTATGTGAAATCAGAAATATCAGAATGAAATCATACTAGTCTATATAAAGCGGGAGACATGTATGATAACCAAACTACGATTCACAACATAAAAGCAATCATGTCGATCGGGGACTCACGCCTCAAGTCATCACTCAAATATAACTATGGGTCTCACGCCACAACATCAATCATGTTCGCATCACGGCGCATGCCGGAATTGCGCCGGTGTAGACATGTCCATGATGCAACAATAATACCAATGCCCACGCCACGTACCCGGAATTCTACCTCGGTGTAGACATCGCCCACGTGACATCAACAATAATATCTTGGGTGATCAACCCCGCCGCGCCACATGCCCGGAATTCTACCTCGGTGTAGACATGTCCATGTAACCACAATAACAATATATCGGTAATCAACCCGCCGCGTGCCGCGTGCCGAATCTTTGCGTCGGTGTAGACACGCCCATGTGACATCAACAACAAGACGAGAATCAAAATGGAAACATACCCGTGGAATTCTCCATCACCGCCAAAGACGCCCAAGTAAGTTCTCAACAAGTCGACCGCCTATCGAGAGACGCGGTATACGTAAATACCACACTTGCACAACAAAGGCTATCATCACAAGATAGGCAAGTTTCACAACAACAAGCATAGGCAAGTTTCACACAACTCAAAGTACTTTCATTTTATGCCAAAGTCCGGTTTTAACTCCAAAGTACTACATACGTTAAGTTCTTTTAAAGAGATCCATTACTTTTATAAAAGTCACCCTATACCCATAGTATTAGAATGACCAACCCACATTCCTTTTCAAAATCAAGTAACAACATTCTTTTCCTAAGTTCCGGTTTGCCTAGTTTCAATTACTCAAGCTTCTCATTTTCAAATGCTCAAGTCACTTATTTTAGAAAGGTTTCATAACTCATAGTCTTAATCTCTTTTAAAACAATTGAGTAACATATGTCATATATGTGAGTAGTTTATTCTTGTTTATAACGATCTTATTACAAAGACCATGATCTAGAAAATGTAATATCATTTTGTCTCATCTTAGCTTATGCAGATGGAGGTTTCTTGGTTTTAATACAACACATCATTATTCAATACATTTTCCTTTATTAACGCCGCGGTGGTCCTGTCGATACATTCGATTTCAAATCAAGAAACATTATCCCTTTAAAACCAAGTACTCATTACTCACGAATGAGGTTTCACACAAACATCCACATTAAAACAAATAAGTTAAGTCTCTTATCTTATAAGATCAAGTCTCTTAACTTCTAACATCAAGAAACCATTTTCTTACCTACATAAAGTTATAACCAACTTCCCATAAAGCGTTATAACACTTTATGTTTAAACCAAACAAATACACTTACCACCTGTACGTCCACCGGACTACATAGCTACCCACATCTCATGCGAGAACAGATAGGAAGAGGTTCACATACCTCGCGGCGAGTATCGACAATACGCAAAATGCTCCACCTACTACAACCTTGCTAGCCCTTTCCACTCCTCGCCAAGTAGAATACGCTACTCTTAGTACTTTCACCTAGAAAGGTCACAAACGTCTATTAACTTCAAAACACAAGGTTCCATTTCTCTACGTAAAATTCGTGACACCTTCCCAAACAGCGTAAATCTCCTCCTCTATCGAGTAGGCCACCAAGCCAACCAGGGGGTTTACACGCCTAACTGACGTGTACAATTCTACTCGATACTACACAAGTCTGCACTGATACCCTATGTAAATACAGGCGCTTCTTTTCTTTATTCTTCAGCTTAAGTCAAAAGACATTGCCGCAAAGATTAAGCTTAGTTCTATATATAGTATACTTCAACTATATATTCTAATAACATGTAATTTCCAATTACAAATAGAGGACAAGATAATTACCTCGATAAACCCATAATTATCCAAGTTAAATGTCGATCCTTAGCAACGTTTAGCTCCAACTCCGGTGCTCCATCCCGCTCCAAACAACCCCAGAAGTTCTAACCAACTTCTACTTAAATACTTCAATCAATCAATGAAGATTTTCTTAGGGTTTCGGTTTGAGACTAAAGGGACAAAGGGTAGTATTTCCGGCTCTACGTATAGAGGTATCTTTGGAATACTACAAGGTACAAGGCTAAGGTATTTTGGGAATTATAACAATACTTGGAAGACAACTTTCTACCAAGGGGGTAGGCTCGGCCAGCACACTAGGCTAGGGGAGGGTGTTCTCGGCCAAGGCCACACGAAAAGGGGAGGAAGGCTCTGGTTTAGAGCTCACAAAGGGGAGGAGAGGGTTTCAAGACTTGGAAGTTTTGGAATGGATGAAGTCTTCACATTTAGGGGTATTTATAGCAAAACCAAAGGCCAACCAAGGGCAAGATCCTTCCAAGTGTATAGCAAGTGTAAGGACAAGATTAAGCCAAGTGCACCTAAACCCTACTCCACAAAACAAGGCACAAACATGGCACCAAACAAGCCACAAAACAAGGCCAAAACAAGGAGCCAATAGGCCATGTAAACGTGACCCAATCGGCCAACCCAACGCTTCACTGGGTGACAAGTGTCACCTCCGTTGGTCCAAAACATTTCGCCTCTCGGAAAAATTCGCAAAATACTAAATGACATAGCCGAAATTTTCCCAACGTAAGTCAGGAAACGTTTAGTCGGAAAACGACTCTATTATTCGGCACTTGTGCCCAAATTTCGAACCAAAGCCTAACTTAAAGCTCAAATTCTCCACGTACGTCCTTACGTACATACTCTGGAAATACGGGGTATAACATTCTCCCCTCGTAGAAACATTCGTCCCGAATGTTCCTTCTCAAGTCTCAACACAAACATGCGCTAGTATAGCCTTCACTGCTATACGCACGAAAACAATCATGCCACACCTGGCCATAAAAATAACAACCGCACCAATACTTAAACCCAAGTCAACGAGGAAACACCTCTAATCATCACAAAAACCCCTTACCTGAGGTCTAAAATATACTCCCTTCACACCTTCATTTCACAAAAGAAACGATCACACACGTTCACTTTACCCCTATCTTGTTGTACCCTTCTCGAATACTCAAACTCTTTCTAGTATCATGCACACTTCCGTCACCGCTTGCTTTCCAACCCTCGAGTCACTACCTCCAAACTTGGTCATCTTACTAACTTCGATCTTCTCTAAGGCCGTTCCCGGCCTCCACGATCCGCTTCTGGTCGAACATATCCACCAACTCATACGATGGTCATACAAACTTGGGCCTAGCATCCTCGTGACCTACCACCGCGGGACCACCCAGACCCCACCCCAAACCGGGTTACGGGTTGACCCGCAAATGGTCCTCAACCCGACCCCAATCGCGCTAAACTCTTGTTCCCGATCCGAACAATCTTACTAATTCACATCATGAAAGCTACCACTTCCATCTCACACTACCCACGGACTTATCACACAAATAAATCCACGTATACTACTACGATAAGTGGTCAAATATAAAATAAATCTTTAACTCAAGACGACCTTACCCCAAGGTCTCGGTCGTGACATAGTCTAAGGTTCACATTTACCATGCCCCATACGTATCCTCCCAACTAAGCATGTTTTCTAACTCACAATTAACACAACGCTATTCATTACATGCACATAATAATGAGACCATCATAACAAGCATACCAAAACTCTAGAGGTTAAGGATATACCGGCTACCGCTCACTCTAATCATAGGCACTGCCAGCATAATCGAAGGCGATGAACCAGCCATCGATCCGGTGGTGAGTCGTAACATCCGTGCTACCCGGTGGGACAGTTCCGCAAAATGGCCCGCTGGCCGCAAAATAACAAGCTCCCCGCACCACGACACTCCCGAAATGCGGTCTACATCGACCACACCGGGTAGGGGTGACGCGTCCGCCAACACCCTTACTTCCGAAACAACCTCGAGCCTCGACCGCTCCGAATACTCTGAAGGTTGTGGAGGACCACTCTGACCGGGCAGAGGTACAAAACAAGTATACTGCTGAGGCGGTCCGCCTCGAAAGTCACCAAAGAACCTGTTGTTCGGCCTCTTCTGCGATCTTGGTCATTCCGCCGACCTCTCGTGCCTCACATCCTAGTGCATGAGCTGCGTGCGGGCAATGTCCATGCCCGGTGAAGAGCTACTCTGAACATGCCTCGGCATGTAATCATCGAGCCTCAGAACATATCGATGCACTCGATCCTCCATACTAGCTACCAACGCTGGACGTCTCGCCAATGAGTCGAACTCACATTGTACTCCGAACCGTCGCGCTCTGTCTAAGCATCAAAAATCTGCCGGCCGTGCGCTCCTCATCCGCGGAGGCGAAGTGAGTGAGAAAGCCCGAAAACTCATCCCATACTGCTGGAGTGCATGCTCTCCCGAAAGCTCCGTGAATCAAACCAATCGATTGCGGTATCACGCGGCCGATGCGAACCAAAGGTCACAAACTCGGTCTCTGAAGCCTTGATCACCGCGTGATCCAGAATCGCGGATGAACTCCTGCGGATCATCCTCGTGCCTCGACCCATAAAACTCGCGCTACAACTCGTAAAGTACCGTAGCCTCAAACTATCTGCTCGGGGGTGAACCATCGTGCTCTGGGCTGAATCGGCTGCCGCGTCCACCTATCCTCATATCTGCCACGACCACGGCCAAGAATCGCCATCTCCTTGTAACCCATCTCCTCGCCCCATGTGGGGTGGAGGCTCAGTGCTGCGGTCTCGGCAGCCATTCTTGCGCTCTAACCTCTTTGGTGGCGGCGTCACAAAACCGCCGTCACGAGCCTGACCTCGGTGTATGCGGGCTGCGCCTCGTACTCCTCAGATCTCACTAGCGGTTCCTACTGCCTTGCCGCCCGTGGCTCGTTGCACGCGGAGGCATAATCGGTAAAAACGAGATACGTCGGAGGGTCCAACTTACAACACATTTCTAAGGCACGATCTCGTAATGAGAAGAATGGAAACCAATCCTAAATGTCTGCAGCCTCACGATTATAGATGTGGTGCACAACACATCGATAATCAAGACTACTAGACACGGTGCAGACACTTTCCGAGGATTAATCGCTCTCGATACCACTTTTGTAACGACCGTCCGGGGCCCATTCATCGTGCCTTATCCGGGCACCCTAGTGACACAACATCGAGAAAACCGGAAAATAAAACTTTAAACAAGAAACAAGATATATGATCATAAAAGCAACCCAACCCAACTGTTACCTTCCAATAACATATATAAATACAACTCTTTCAAAACGAGCAGTTTAATCCTTTTTACAAACCCCGCCCACAAAGATTACTGCACCTCTAAGATTTACAACAACTATGACGGGACAGGCCCGCCATACCACAGAATGTACAAGAACCTACAACTCGAGAACACATGCAAAAGATAAGCCTCGAGAAACGGAGCTTCCCAACGCTCAATCGAGATCCTAAGAGCGAGGATCCACGACCGATGTACCTCTACTGCGGCATGAACGCAGCCCAGCGAGGTCAAGATAACAGTACCAAGTATGTGAAAAATATCAGAATGAAATCATACTAGTCTATATAAAGCGGAGACATGTATGATAACCAAACTACGATTCACAACATAAAAGCGATCATGTCGATCGGTGACTCACGCCTCAAGTCATCACTCAAATATAACTATGGGTCTCACGCCACAACATCAATCATGTTCGCATCGTGGCGCATGCCCGATTGCATCGGTGTAGACATGTCCATGATGCAACAATAATACCAATGCCCCATGGCCATGCCGGAATTCTACCTCGGTGTAGACGCGTCCATGTGACATCAACAATAATATCTGGTGATCAACCCGCGCGTAGCCACATGCCCCGGAATTCTACCTCGGTGTAGACATGTCCATGTAACCACAATAACAATATATCGGGTAATCAACGGCGCGTGGCGCGTACGCGTGCCGAATCAGACGGTGTAGACATGCCCACGTGACATCAACAACAAGACAAGAATCAAAATGGAAACATACCGTGGAATTCTCCATCACCGCCAAAGACGCCCAAGTAAGTTCTCAATAAGTCGACCCCTCATCGAGAGACGCGGAATACGTAAATACCACACTTGCACAACAAAGGCTATCATCACAAAGATAGGCAAGTTTCACAACAACAAGCATAGCAAGTTTCACACAACTCAAAGTACTTTCATTTTATGCCAAAGTCGGTTTTTAACTCCAAAGTACTACATACGTTAAGTTCTTTTAAAAGAGATCCATTACTTTTATAAAAGTCACCCTATACCCATAGTATTAGAATGACCAACCCACATTCCTTTTCAAAATCAAGTAACAACATTCTTTTCCTAAGTTCCGGTTGCCTAGTTTCAATTACTCAAGCTTCTCATTTTCAAATGCTCAAGTCACTTATTTTAGAAAGGTTTCATAACTCATAGTCTTAATCTCTTTTAAAACAATTGAGTAACATATGTCATATATGTGAGTAGTTTATTCTTGTTTATAACGATCTTATTACAAAGACCGTGATCTAGAAAATGTAATATCATTTTGTCTCATCTTAGCTTCTATGCGGATGGAGGTTTCTTGGTTTTAATACAACACATCATTATTCAATACATTTTCCTTTATTAACGCCGCGTTGGTCTGTCGATACACATTCTCGATTTCCAAATCGGAAACATTATCCCTTTAAAACCAAGTACTCATTACTCACGAATGAGGTTTCACACAAACATCCACATTAAAACAAATAAGTTAAGTCTCTTATCTTATAAGATCAAGTCTCTTAACTTCTAACATCAAGAAACCATTTTCTTACCTACATAAAGTCATTATAACCAACTTCCCATAAAGCCGTTATAACACTTTATGTTTAAACCAAACAAATACACTTAGCACCTCAGACGTCCATCGCTACATAGCTACACACATATCATGCTAGAACAGATAGGAAGAGGTTCACATACCTCGCGACGAGTATCGACAATAAGCAAAATTCTCCAAGTACTACAACCGCTAGCCCTTTCCACTCCTCAAGTAGAATACGCTACTCTTAGTACTTTCACCTAGAAAGGTCACAAACGCCTATTAACTTCAAACACAAGGTTCCATTTCTCTACGAAAATTCGCAAAGACTCTCCCCAACAACAGAAATCTCCTCTCTATCGAGGCCGCCACCAAGCCAACCAGGGGTTTACACGCCTAACCTGACGTACAATTCTACTCGATTACTACACAAGTCTACCGCAATACAAATCTATGTAAATCTGATGCGATTCTTTTCTTTATTCTTCAGCTTAAGTCAAAAGACATTGCCGCGATTAAGCTTAGTTCTATATATAGTATACTTCAACTATATATTCTAATAACATGTAATTTCCAATTACAAATAGAGGACAAGATAATTACCTCGATAAGCCCATAATTATCCAAGTTAAATGTCGATCCTTAGCAACGCTTAGCTCCAACTCCGGTGCTCCATCCCGCTCCAAACAACCCTTAGAAGTTCTAACCAACTTCTACTTAAATACTTCAATCAATCAACGAAGATTTTCTTAGGGTTTCGGTTTGAGACTAAAGGACAAAAGGGTAGTATTTCTGCTCTACGATAGAGGTATCTTGGAATACTACAAGGTACAAGGCTAAGGTATTTTGGGAATTATAACAATACTGGAAGACAACTTTCTACCAAGGTGGTAGGCCTACTAGCACACTAGGCTGTGGGAGGGTGTTCTCGCCAAAGGCCACACGAAAAGGGGGAGGAAGGCTCTCTTTAGAGCTCACAAAGGGGAGGAGAGGGTTTCAAGACTGGAAGTTTTTGAATGGATGAAGTCTTCACATTTGGGGGTATTTATAGCAAAACCAAAGGCCAACCAAGGGCCAAGATCCTTCCAAGTGTATAGCAAGTGTAAGGACAAGATTAAGCCAAGTGCACCCTAAACCCTACTCCACAAAACAAGGCACAAAACATGGCACCAAACAAGCCACAAAACAAGGCCAAAACAAGGAGCCAATAGGCCATGTAAACGTGACCCAATCGCCAACCCAACGCTTCACTGAGGGTGACAAGTGTCACCTCCCGTTGGTCCAAAACATTTCGCCTCTCTAAAAATTCGCAAAAATACTAAATGACATAGCCGAAATTTTCCCAACGTAGCCGTGGAAACGCTTCGCCTGGAAAACGACTCTATTCGGCACTTGTGCCCAAATTTCAACCAAAGCCTAACTTAAAGCTCAAATTCTCCACGCACGCCCCACGCATATACTCCGAAATACGGTATAACATTCTCCTTCCTTAGAAACATTCGTCCCGAATGTTCCTTCTCAAGTCTCAACACAAACATGCGCTAGTATAGCCTTCATCGCTATACGCATCGAAAACAATCATGCCACACCGCCATAAAAATAACAAACGCACTAATACTTAAACCTGTGTCAACGAGGAAACACCTCTAATCATCACAAAACCCCTTACCCGAGGTCTAAAATATACTCCTTCACACCTTCATTTCACAAAAGAAACGATCACACACGCTCACTTTACCCTATCTTGTCATTGTACTTTCTCGAATACTCAAACTCTTTCTAGTATCTGCACTCACACTTCCACACCGCTTCGCTTTCCAACCCTCGAGTCACTACCTCCAAACTTGGTCATCTTACTAACTTCGATCTTCTCTAAGGCCGCTCCCGCCTCCACGATCCGCTCGTCGAACATATCCACCAACTCATACGATGGTCATACAAACTGGGCCTAGCATCCTCGTGACCTACCACCGGGACCACCCAGAACTGACCCCACCCCAAACCGGTTACGGGTTGACCCGCAAATGGTCCTCAACCCGACTTCAACCGCGCCAAACTCTTGTTCCCGATCCGAACAATCTTACTAATTCACATCATGAAAGCTACCACTTCCATCTCACACTACCCACGACTTATCACACAAATAAATCCCACGATACTACTACTGATAAGTGGTCAAACATAAAATAAATCTTTAACTCAAGACGACCTTACCCCTAAGGTCTCAGTCGTGACATAGTCTAAGGTTCACATTTACCATGCCCCCATACGTATCCTCCCAACTAAACATGTTTTCTAACTCACAATTAACACAACGTTATTCGCATAGCACATAATAACGAGACCATCATAACAAGCATACCAAAACTCTGTAGGGTTAGGATATACCCGGCTACCGCCTCCACTCTAATCATAGCCACTGCAGGCGATAATCGTAGAAGGCGATGAACCACCATCGATCCGGAGGCCGAGTCAGAATATCCGTATACCTTGGCCTGACAGCCTCCGCAAATGGCCCCGCTGGCCGCAAAATAACAAGCTCTCGCACCACGACACTTCAAATGCGGTCTACCACATCGACCACACCGAGGTAGGGTGACCGATCCGCCAACACCCTTACTTCCTCGAAACTCAACCTCGAGCCCCGACCGCTCCCGAATACTCAAGGTCGCGAGGACCACTCAGACCGGGCGAGGTACAAAACTAGTATGTCACGAGGCGGTCCGCCGAAAGTCACCAAAGAACCTCGTTGTTTCGCCTCTTCTCGCCGATTCGTCATTCCGCCGACCTCCGCGCCTCACATCCTAGCGCACGAGCTCGCATGCGCAATGTCCATGCCCTGAAGAGCTACTCCAACATGCCTCGACATGTAATCATCGAGCCCTCAGAACATATCGATGCACTCGATCCTCCATACTAGCTACCAACGCTGGACGCATCGCCAATGAGTCGAACTCACATTGTACTCCAACCGCACGCCCGCCTCGTTAAGCATCAAAATCTGCTTACCGCGCGCCTCCTCATCTGCGGAGGCAAGAAGTGAGCAGAAAGCCCCAAAACTCATCCCATACCGCTTTGGAGTGCATGCTCTCCCGAAAGCTCCCATGAATCAAACCAATCGATCGCGGTATCACGCAACCGATGCGAACAAAGGTCACAAACTCGGTCTCAAGCCTTGATCACCCGCGATGATCCGTCAGAATCGCCGGATGAACTCCTCGCGATCATCCTCGTGCCTCGACCCATAAAACTCGCGGGCTACAACTCGTAAAGTCCCGTAGCCTCAAACTATTCGCTCGGGGTGAACCATCGTGCTATCGAACTGAATCGCCGTGATCCACTTATCCTCATATCTCGCCACGACTCGCCAAGAATCGCCATCTCCTTGTAACCCATCTCTCCGCCTGCATCGGGATCGAGGCTCAGTATCGCGGTCTCGCAGCCATTGCCGCGCTTCTAACCTCTCGCTGGCCGGCGGCGCTACAAAACCCGCTGCCTCAAGCACAACTCGTGTATCGCTCGCTCGCGCTGCACTCTCTCAGATCTCACTAGCGGTTCTCTACTGCCTTGCCCTTCGTGGCTCGCTGCTCTGCGCGGAGGCATAATCGTAAAACGAGATACGCTGGAGGGTCCAACTTACAACACCTCTAAGGCACGATCTCGTAATGAGAAGAATGGAAACTAATCCTAAATGTCTCAGCCTCTCGATTATAGACGTGGTGCACAACACATCGATAATCAAGACTCTACTAGACACGGTTCAGACACTTTCCGAGGATTAATCGCTCGATACCACTTTTGTAACGACTGGCCCCGGCCCATTATCGTGCCTTATCCTGCACCCTAGTGACACAACATCGAGAAAACCATGGAAAATAAAACTTTAAACAAGAAACAAGATATATGATCATAAACAAAGCAACCCAACTGCTACCTTCCAATAACATATATAAATACAACTCTTTCAAAACGAATGCTTTAATCCTTTTTACAAACCCCGCCACAACAAAGATTTCATGCACTTAAGATTTACAACAACTATGACGGACAGTGGCTCGCCATACCCCGAATGTACAAGAACCTACAACTCAGTGGAACACATACTAAAAGATAAGCCTCCGAGAAACGGAGCTTCCCAAAACGCTGAACCGAGATCCTAAGAGCGAGGATCCACGACCGACACTCTACCGCGGCGATGAACGCAGCCTCAAGGAGGTCAAGATAACAGTACCAAGTATGTGAAATCAGAAATATCAGAATGAAATCATACTAGTCTATATAAAGCAGAGACATGTATGATAACCAAACTACGCTCACAACATAAAAGCGATATGTCCAAATGTGACTCACGCCTCAAGTCATCACTCAATATAACTACGGGTCTCACGCCCACAACATCAATCATGTTCGCATCACGGCCGCATGCCCCGACCAGATCGGTGCAGACATGTCCATGATGCAACAATAATACCAATGCCCCACGGCCACATGCCCCTAATTTACCTCGCAGACACGCCCACGTGACATCAACAATAATATATCGTGATCAACCCCGCCGCACGCCACATGCCCCGAATTCTACCTCTGTAGACATGTCCATGTAACCACAATAACAATATATCTGTAATCAACTCCGCCGCACGGGCCGCATGCCCCTAATATCAGACGGCAGACATGTCCATGTGACATCAACAACAAGACAAGAATCAAAATGGAAACATACCCGTGGAATTCTCCATCACCGCCAAAGACGCCCAAGTAAGTTCTCAATAAGTCGACCGCCTCTATCGAGACGCCAGAATACGTAAATACCACACTTGCACAACAAAGGCTATCATCACAAGCATAGGCAAGTTTCACAACAACAAGCATGTGCAAGTTTCACACAACTCAAAGTACTTTCATTTTATGCCAAAGTCCGGGTTTTTAACTCCAAAGTACTACATACGTTAAGTTCTTTTAAAAGAGATCCATTACTTTTATAAAAGTCACCCTATACCCATAGTATTAGAATGACCAACCCACATTCCTTTTCAAAATCAAGTAACAACATTCTTTTCCTAAGTTCCAGTTTGCCTAGTTTCAATTACTCAAGCTTCTCATTTTCAAATGCTCAAGTCACTTATTTTAGAAAGGTTTCATAACTCATAGTCTTAATCTCTTTTAAAACAATTGAGTAACATATGTCATATATGTGAGTAGTTTATTCTTGTTTATAACGATCTTATTACAGCAGCCATGATCTAGAAAATGTAATATCATTTTGTCTCATCTTAGCTTCTATGCAGATGGAGGTTTCTACCGGGTTTTAATACAACACATCATTATTCAATACATTTTCCTTTATTAACGCTCGCAGCGGTCCTGTCGATACACATTCTCGATTTCAAATCAAGAAACATTATCCCTTTAAAACCAAGTACTCATTACTCACGAATGAGGTTTCACACAAACATCCACATTAAAACAAATAAGTTAAGTCTCTTATCTTATAAGATCAAGTCTCTTAACTTCTAACATCAAGAAACCATTTTCTTACCTACATAAAGTCATATAACCAACTTCCCATAAAGCCGTTATAACACTTTATGTTTAAACCAAACAAATACACTTAGCACTGTGACGCCCATCGTACTACATAGCTACACACATATCATGCTAGAACAGATAGGAAGAGGTTCACATACCTCGCGACGAGTATCGACATAAGCAAAATTCTCCAAGTACTACAACCTTGCTAGCCCTTTCCACTCCTCAAGTAGAATACGCTACTCTTAGTACTTTCACCTAGAAAGGTCACAAACGCCTATTAACTTCAAAACACAAGGTTCCATTTCTCTACGTAAAATTCGCAAGACTCTCCCCGCAACAACAGAATCTCCTCCTCTATCGAGGCCGCCACCAAGCCAACCAGGGGTTTTACACGCCTAACCTGACGTACAATTCTACTCGAATACTACACAAGTCTACCGCAATACAATCCTATGTAAATACAAAGGCGCTTCTTTTCTTTATTCTTCAGCTTAAGTCAAAAGACATTGTCATAAAGATTGCTTAGTTCTATATATAGTATACTTCAACTTAATATTATAAAAACATCTACTTTCCAATTAAAAGTAGATAGACAAGATAATTACCTCGATAAGCCCATAATTATCCAAGTTAAACGTCGATCCTTAGCAACGCTTAGCTCCAACTCCGGTGCTCCATCCCGCTCCAAACAACCCTTAGAAGTTCTAACCAACTTCTACTTAAATACTTCAATCAATCAATGAAGATTTTCTTAGTGGTTTCTGGCTGAGTCTAAAGGGACAAAAGTGGTAGTATTTCCTGCTCTACGATAGAGGTATCTTTGGAATACTACAAGTGTACAAGGCTAAGGTATTTTGGGCATTATAACAATACTTGGAAGACAACTTTCTACCAAGGTGGTAGGCCTGGCCAGCACACTAGGCTGTGGAGGGTGTTCTCGCCAAAGGCCACACGGTGGAGGGGAAGGCTCTCGTTTAGAGCTCACAAAGGGGAGAGAGGGTTTCAAGACTTGGAAGTTTTTGGAATGGATGAAGTCTTCACATTTAGGGGGGTATTTATAGCAAAACCAAAGGCCAACCAAGGGCCAAGATCATTCCAAGTGTATAGCAAGTGTAAGGACAAGATTAAGCCAAGTGCACCCTAAACCCTACTCCACAAAACAAGGCACAAAACATGGCACCAAACAAGCCACAAAACAAGGCCAAAACAAGGAGCCAATAGGCCATAGAAATGTGACCCAATCGGCCAAACCAACGCTTCACTGAGGTGACAAGTGTCACCCTCCCGCTGGTCCAAAACATTTCGCCTCTAAAAATTCGCAAAAATACTAAATGACATAGCCGAATTTTCCCAACGTAAATGTTCTGGAAACGCTTTCGCAAACACGACTCTATTCGGCACTTGTGCCCAAATTTCGAACCAAAGCCTAACTTAAGGCTCAAATTCTCCACGTACGTCCTTACGTACATACTCTGGAAATACGGGGTATAACAACTCATTACTCACGAATGAGGTTTCACACAGAATTCATATTAATTCATTTAAGTCAAGTCTCTTATCTTTTAAGATCAAGTCTCTTAACTTTTAAAATTAATAAACCATTCTTTTTATCTTTCTTAAGCCGTTATACCTAACTTCCCATAAAGCTAGTATAACTCTTAAGCTTTTAAAACTTTTAAAACCAAGTGTTACTCTTCTTTCAAAAAGGTTACTTAATTCTTTTGAAATACTTCACGATTCTTATTATTCAGGCTTAAGTCAAAAGACATTGCCGTAGTTATTATTCAGGCTTAAGTCCGAAGACATTGCCGTAATTATTATTCGCTTAACACACGCACGCCTACCGCATATATATATATACTCATTTAAAATATCATGCTCAAGAGGATAGGAAGAATCACATATCTCGCGACGATTATCGACTATTAGCAAAACGCCCACTGGCTATAACCCGCTAGCCTTGTCCACCTTTTAAGTAGCACATGCTACTCGCAGAACATTCAACCTATAAAGGTTATACAAGTCTATCAAAGCCTAGACTACTCTTGAGAATAAATCTAGATACAAGGTTCTACGGAAAATCGGGCAAGACTTCCCTACCCACAAACTTCACAATTCTACTGAATACACCCCATGTAAGTACAGCTTCATTTCCTTCTTATATACTTTCCTAGTATATATCTTATACTTATTCTTATACTTCAATAATATGTACACTTAATTACAAAAGTGGAGACAAGATAGTTACCTCGATAAGCCCATAATTATCCAAGTAAAATGTTGGTCCCTTAGCAACGCTTAGCTCCTACTCCGGTGCTCCAACCCGCTCCAACAACCCTTAGAAGTTCCACGCAACTTCTTCTTAATACTCCAACCAACTATGGAGATTTTTCCTTAGGGTCTTGGCTTGAGACAAAAAGGACATACTGAGTATTTCCTGCTCACGATAGAGGTATCTTGGAATACTATAAGGTATACTACTAAGGTATTTTGGGTATAGTAACAATACTATGGAGAGTATTTCTACCAAGAGGGGTATTCTATGAGAACAACAAGGCAATGGGTACCCCACGACTTAGCCCTAAACGGCTGAAGGGTCTCGCCACACCACGCGAGAGTGGGGTGCTACTCTACTGCCAGGGGCCTCACGGTGGGGGCTTTCAAGTCTTGAGGAGCGAGGATGGATGAAGAAAACTTATCAAAGGAGTGGTATTTATAGGAAACCAAGTGGCCAAGATCTAGCCAAGCTGGTGCTGAGGGCCAAGACGTGCCCAAGTGCCCCCTAGTCCCTACTCCTTAAAACCTCACAAATATCTACAAAAATATCTAACCCACTTGACTTGCAAATCGTGCAAGTTGCCGCCAACTTTTTCCGCCAACGAGAGGTGCCAAGTGGCGCTCTCGCTGGTCCAACACGCTCCGCCTCTAAAAATCCGCAAAAATTAAAACGACATAGCCGAATTTTCCTTCGCAGTTATGTAAAACGCTTCATTTAAAAACGACTCTAACCGTGTCAGGCACAAAAATAAATCGCCCAAGCCACTTTAAAGCCCAAACTTTTCTACGCACGCCCCACGCATATACTGAAATACGGGGTATAACATTCTCCCCTCCTTAGAAACATTCGTCCCGAATGTTCCTTCTAAGTCTCAAAACAAACGTGCGCCAGTATAGTCTTCACTACTATACTTACGAGAACAATCCTGCCACACCTGGCCACGGAAACACCTGCGCAAATACTTACATCCAAGTCCACGAGGAAACACCTCTAACATCACAAAAGCCCTTATCCGAGGTCTAAAATATACTTCCTTCGCACCTTCTCTTCCCAAAAGAAATGATCACATCTATGCTCGCCATACATGCTCGCTTCTTCCCTTACGTGTCGTACCCTTCTTGGACACTCGAACTCTTTCTCATAACCTACCACATCTCTGTTGAACAGTATAAACCAACTATCAGAATCCTTGCCAACATCGAACCAATCGACCGGCAACTTACACTTCCGCCCCTACAAGGCTTCATAAGGCGACATACGAAAACCGAAATGGTAGCTATAAAATATTTCCCCAACAGGAGACAACCATCCTCACAACTTCCCCTGAAATCCAAACACTGGCCCGAGGGCGAATGCGATACGGAGACTTACCTGAGTTCCTAACCCTGCCTGGTAAAACCTCTAGAAAAAGAAACAGCCGCACTGGCTCCACTGTCATTATAAGGTGAAGGTAGGCACCCCGTGCCGCCTTACACCCTTTCTGGTAAATCAACACTGCTGAGTACACGGTCCCGACCGAAACCACGATGGGCTGCCCCTATCGCCCGACCATCGGTCAACGATTCACGAACTCGTCACGGGTTAACTAAACTTGGGCCTAACACCCTCGTGACCCTACCACAAGGCGGGACCACCACAAACAGACCCCACCACTATACAGGCCGCGGGTTGACCCGCAACGTGGCCCCAACCCGACCCGGCAACGCGCAAAAATACTAGCTCCCCGATCCGGAACAATCTTACTAATCACGTTACGAAAACCTAGCGGTCTTCTTAGCTCAACTACCCTCTTTCATTCCACACTACTCAGGGACTTATCCCACAAACATAGCTCACGTGCACTATGCATTCCGATAAGGATCAAACATAACAATACATCTTTACCCGAGATGGCCTTACCTCTAAGGTCTCCACGTATAACATTCTAAGGTTCACACTTTTTCTATCCCCCAAATCTTACTCAGTTAACTAACCATGATTTCTAATCACAACTAACACACTGCTATCAGAACATAGCACTTATGATATACCCATCTTATCACACATACTGATCTCTAGAGGGTTAAGGATGTACCTGCATCTACTTCTTCACTCCCCTTAGTCATTCTAATCAAACCTGCCCCGTAGGGCGCATAGCTAAGGAAGGTGACGAACTACCCACCGATCCTGAAGGCTAAGTCCTCCTACTAGGACACCCTTTCGACATCAGACCCTGACGGTCGTAGGTACAACGAGCACCAATCAAAAAGACGACATTCCCCGGAATGACACATGTCACATTGTGAACACTGGGGGAAAAAAAACTGAATCCGCCGGCCGAACCTACGTAGCCGCGGAACCTAAGCTCGAGCTCGACCAACTCTCGCATACCCCGAACGCCCCGAACCCCGCGAGGACCTCAGACCGCGGATGTGCATATCTAATCTGGCCGCGAGGTGATTCGCCGAAAGTTACCAAAGGACTTTGTTGTCCTCGTCCTCTTCTCGCTCTCCTCCGTTAACCCGCCGATCTCTACGCTTGGCCTGCGGCATAAGCCCAACACGTGCCATGCTCAAGCCTAATCAAGAATTACTTCGCACCACCTCGCTAGATAGTCATCAAGACCCGTGATAACTTGGTACATCACATACTCTCCGTAGCTACATCCTTAGCTAGTAACAGGTCGCCTTTTGCAATCTATTTCGCTCCTGGCCGTGGAATCAAGGTTCAAATGTCATGGTCGCAGAGGCATCGCCGCCGCAGCAAACTCACTGGGCCGCGACGAGCATAACTCCCCGAATGAAATACCACCCTGTGTGATGATTGGGCTCAGGCCCTCAGAACCTCTCAGATTTACTCGTAGCTCCTCGGCCGCTTCGCCTCCCTGCCCGGTTTGCCTACGCGAGGCATAACTAAGTGGAAAGAAATACGTTAGAGGTCCAACTTACAACACAGCCTCTAAGGCACGATCTCGAGTGAGAAGAATGGAAACCAATCCTAAATATTCTATAGCCTCGACATCGTGGCGCACAACACACCGATAATCAAGACTTCATCGATACGGTCAGACACTTTCCGAGGATTAATCGCTTCGATACCACTTTTGTCACGACCAACCTGCCCGCGGATCGTGCCTTACCCCGCACCCAAGTAGACATACATCGTAGTAATCACGAACATAAAACAAGACATGAAATATCAAGAAGTGTAAAACAATTATCGAGAAAATTCGCTTTCTGCATAATATATAAAACTTAAATCCAACAAGCATCCTATGACAACCCCGCCACAACAAGATTTCTGCACTTCTACGAATGATATGACAACAACGACGGACAGGCCCCGCCATACCCGAATGTAAGCACCTACAACAACAGGGATCAGACAAGATAAGCTCCGAGGAACGGAGCTTCCCAAACGCTGAATCGTGACTCCTAAGAGCGAGGATCAACGATCGTGTACCTTTACTCGCGGATGAACGCAGCCCCGGGCGAGGTTAGTACAACAGTACCAAGTATGTGAAATCAAAATATCAAATGAAATCATAATAGTCTATAAAGCAGAGACATGTATGATAACCAAACTACGCTCACAATAAATAAGCAAATATGTCAAGTCGTGACTCACGCCTCAAAGTCATCACTCAAATGTAACTACGGGTCTCACGCCCACAACATCAATCACGCCCGAATACCTTCCTCACCGCTGGCAGCTTATGATATAAAAGCACCAAGGAATACACATGAACACTGTGTCCCACCTGTGTCCTAATAAAACAAGACAGTGCAGGACGAAGGCATAGCCGACTACTAACACCTACAAGATTAACAAGGTCATAAATCAGATTATGATATCTGCTTGACCGCCACATGATCAAAGCCGGTCACTCGCCTCAAAGATCAAATGCGCGCTGCCTAGTCTCGAACTCTCCGCAGCCCAAGATAGGCCAACCTCATAGGCCCGCATGGGTATAACCCCGCATCGAGGTAGCTACTCCAAGATCCGCCTCGACTCGCACCGCATGGCCACAGATACCGCATGACCATAAAGGCCGCACACTAACCTCGAACTCGTAGCTCGCAGATAGGTCCTCGACCCGCATGAGGTATTCTCGAATCACGGTCCTGCATCACCGAAGTCTACCCCGTGACGGAGGACACTTAACCTCCGGAATAAGTCAGCGAGTGGTATAATACCAACATAACTACTGATCGCTTAAACAACTTTAAGCGCAATCGAGGAAAACCCCTTTACACAAAACATCACAAGATACTAACATACGAAGATCCTAGCATGTTTACTTATCAAATCAACAAGAAAGTATTACAAGGCTATCACAAACCAACACAATCAAGTTATACACACAAGGTACTTTCTACTATATGATTAACAAGATCTGCTTATCCATCCCCAAAGTACTTCATACATTATCTTTTTAAAAGATCCATTTCTTTCATAAGTCACATAATACCCGTAGTATAAAATAGAGTGACTATCTTTTAAAGTAAACTAAAACACTTCCTTTGTAAAATCAAGTAACAACATTATTTTCCAAACGCTCAAGTTTGCCTAATTTCAAATGTTCACGCTTCTTATTTTAGAAAGGTTTCGTAGTTCATAGTCTTATTCATTTAAGAATATAATTCTCTTTTAAACAATCTGAGAAACATATGTCTTATATGTGAGTAGGTTATTCTTGTTCATAATCAATCTTATTAAGCAAACCATGATCTAGGAAATGTAATATCATCTTGTCTCATCTTAGCTTCTATGCAGATTGAGGTTTCTACCGGGTTTTAATAATACTTCATTAATCAAAACATTTCTTTATTAACGCCGCAGTTGGTTTGTCGATACTCATTCGATTTCAAATCAAGAAACATTATTCCTTTTAAAACCAAGTACTCATTACTCACTTAATGAGGTTTCACATGTAATTCATATTAATTCATTTAAGTCAAGTCTCTTATCTTTTAAGATCAAGTCTCTTAACTTTTAAAATTAATAAACCATTCTTTTTATCTTTCTTAAGCCGTTATACCTAACTTCCCATAAAGCTAGTATAACTCTTAAGCTTTTAAAACTTTTAAAACCAAGTGTTACTCTTCTTTCAAAAAGGTTACTTAATTCTTTTGAAATACTTCACGATTCTTATTATTCAGCTTAAGTCAAAAGACATTGCAGTAGTTATTATTCAGCTTAAGTCCAAGACATTGCCGTAATTATTATTCAGCTTAACACACGACGCTCACCGCATCATATATATACTCATTTAAAATATCATGCTCAAGAGGATAGGAAGAATCACATACCTCGCGACGATTATCGACTATTAGCAAAACGCCCACTGGCTTATAACCCTACTTAGCCTTGTCCACCTTTTAAGTAGCACATGCTACTCGCAGAACATTCAACCTATAAAGGTTATACAAGTCTATCAAAGCCTAGACTATTCGGTAGAATAAATCTAGATACAAGGTTCTACGGAAAATCAAGCAAGACTTCCCACCACAAACTTCACAATTCTATCGTAATACACCCATGTAAGTACGCCATTCCCTTCTTATATACTTTCCTAGTATATATCTTATACTTATTCTTATACTTCAATAGTATGTACACTTAATTACAAAAGGGAGACAAGATAATTACCTCGATAAGCCCATAATTATCCAAGTAAAACGCTTGTCCTTAGCAACGCTTAGCTCCTACTCCGGTGCTCCAACCCGCTCCAACAACCCTTAGAAGTTCCACGCAACTTCTTCTTAATACTCCAACCAACTATGGAGATTTTTCCTTAGTGGTTCTGCTTGAGACAAAAAGGACATACTGTAGTATTTCCTGCTCTACGATAGAGGTATCTTGGAATACTATAAGGTATACTACTAAGGTATTTTGGGTATAAGAACAATACTATGGAGAGTAGTTCTACCAAGAGTGGGGTATTCTATGAGAACAACAAGGCAAGTGGGTACCCCACCGCTTAGCCCTAAAGGAATGGGTGGGTCTCGCCACACCACAAGCGAGGGGGTGCTACTCTGCCAAGGGGCCTCACGGTGTGGGCTTTCAAGTCTCGAGGAGCGAGGATGGATGAAGAAAACTTATCAAAGGGAGGGTATTTATAGGAAACCAAGTGGCCAAGATCTAGCTGGGGAGTGGAGGCCAAGACGTGCCCAAGTGCCCCTAGTCCCTACTCCTAAAACCTCACAAATATCTACAAAATATCTAACCCACTTGACTTGCAAATCGCAAGTCGCCAACTTTTTCCGCCAACGAGAGGGTGCCAAGTGGCGCTCTCGCTGGTCCAACACGCCCGCCTCAAAAATCCGCAAAAATTAAAATGACATAGCCGAATTTTCCTTCGCAAGTTATGTAAAACGCTTCGCCGAAAACGACTTAACCGTGTCAGGCACAAAATAAATCGCCCAAGCCACTTTAAAGCCCAAACTTTTCTACGCACGCCCCACGCATATACCGAAATACGGTATAACAGCTTCGTGCCCCACCTCGAGTTACTAACCAAACTTGGCCATATTGTTACTTACATTCCCGTTAAGGCTCTTCTCGGTCCTTATGACCTAGTTCCGGTGGAACGCATCCACGAACTCGTACAACGATCAACTAGACTTGTGCCTTGCACCCTCGTGACCCTATCACATCGCGGAACCATATCCAATTGACATCACCCCATTCCAAACTATCGCTGACCAAATGAGTCCATAACCCGACCCGTCGTCACACTTAACTTCTCATTCTTAGTCTGAAATAAATCTCTCTCTTATCTCAAGGTACTTCTCACCCTATCCTCCCATTCACTAGAGGTTCATCACATAAGCCAAAGTATTTCTACTGTACAATCTTCCTTATTGGTCTTACATTGTCATGGGGCAATTTCTACGTGTGAACTCTACACAACTCTAGTCTCAGCTCACTTATCATTCTTGTCAATATTCTTAACTTCTCACTTTACTAATCAAAGTATCCCTACCTCTGGGGTACTATCACTTTACAACTCTAGCAATAAAGGGAAAACATATACGCTAGGGTAAAATCTGAATCTATCAACGCACGTATGATTCAAAAGACTCGAAATATACCAGAACCCCACGAGACGCCGCTCCGATCCCGCCCAAGAGTCACGCAATCTATGCGCGTTCAAGGACCGCCAGAACTATAAACTCCACTCGACTTCTACCACTACCGGCCGACATCCGAACACCGCTCGGGAACGCATACGCGAGGAAAGAGAATCAACCATCTACTCATAAAGCCGAGCCACCCACGGCGCTTCTTTCTAACCGACATTCTCACTTCGTGGGCCCTGACGCCACAATAATAACAACCATCCGTGCCATAACGGCATTTCCGAACGACGCTACCACATCCGATACATCGAGGAATAGGTGGCCTCGACCGAGAAAGTCCTCTCGCTTCCTCGGTAACTCGACCCTCGAGCTCGACCGCCCTAAATACTTGGGGTCAAATCTCCCACCGTGAACTTCGGTATGTACCGGGTAGGCCGACGAATATATCACTTCCGAGGTCGCCGCCCAAAACTCACCGATAACCAACCGTCTAGCCTCTTACGCCGATCTCCGCTGCCTCTACCCTCAGACATCTGTCTGCATCGCCGAATAACCTTCTCACGATGAAATCGTAGCACCGCTTATCTTGGTCAATAACATAATCGCTTCTCATAACTCCTATAGTCTTCTCCTAATCGAAACCGGAGGCTCGTGCCGACTCAAAACTCGCGCAGGTTAACTCGCCGATCGCGAACAATATCCAGATACCCCGGCATACGCCCTATCAACTCTCTCGAGTCCGACTAGTAGCTCTCGCTACTCCTTTGCCCTTCAAGGCCGCTTCTCCTCGAGGCATAATCAGAATACAAAATTACGCCGAGAGGAATTATCTTACTAACACGCCTCTATGGCACGATCTAGAGTGAGAAGAATAGAAACTAACTCCTAAACGCCCCGTAGCTCCTCGCATGGGCGTGGCGCGCAACACACCGATAATCAAGACTCTACTAGACACGGCTCAGAAACATTCCGAGGATCGATCGCTCGATACCATCTCACGCCCAACCTCAAGCCCGGATCGGTGCCCTACCGGGCACCTT